>KZ308822.1:588979-611583 GCA_000376725.2 Ladona fulva
GATAGACCTTAACGCCTATCATCAATTTTCTAATTTAAACCATAAAATCGTTTTATTTTTAGCACATAGGAGTAGAAAACTAAAACCTAAAATTCCATAAAAATTCTCTTTATAATCCTTCCTTCTTGCTTCTCTTCGATGCCTTTTTTCTTTTAGGAGATATTCAGAATTAATGCATACGGTGCTCTCCAACACTACGTTTCTCGACCAACTAGATTTTCCCCCTCACCTATTTTAACTAATTCAATTCTCTACCATCTTTAACTTTCTGCTTTCATCCATCCTTTTCCTGTTTTTAGATCGGAAACCTTACTAAAGAGCCTCATGTGGCTCGCGAGCCACATATGTTTTTTGGACCGTGCATGTGGCTCTGCATAGAAATCTCTCGTGATTATTACCGATGTGGACAAATATTCAACGAGAATATTCTGATCATTTATCTCATATGAAACCAATTTACATTTCCAATTTCTAAAATACGGTTAAGTCTAATTGTGATTAATTGTTAAAATAATGAAACACATTCGGCTCTCGAATGATTTTTGTACGGCAACGAAGGGGCGATTTTCACTCTTTTGTCTCAAAATATGTCTCAAAATTTCTCCGATATCAAGGCTAGACCAAGGTTAACCAAGCCTACATAGACCTCCTTAATACTTACTGATTTCACGGCTTTCTATCTGTCCAAATCACCACCCATTACTAAGCTTCTCTCTTATACTTATTCCAAACATACTCCTCCTCAACGCATTTGGAAAATCGGATTATCGTTAATTATTAAGTAAGTGACTAGTTAACTGTGAAAACACTTTTCTAATATTGGAGTGCAACGTTGTTATATTGTTTAATGCAAATATTAGTATAAATATTTCCTCGTGTTCGGTTTGTTGCCTCTTGCTGGCGAAGGAGACGAGAAACAGAAAACCGGAAGAGTCCGAAGAAAGATGAAAAAGTAGCACCAAATGATATATGATGTTATATAGGAGGACGAAAAACAAAAAAACAAGTAGTTGGAGGATAAATATACTCAATTTACTGACCACACAAACCTAGAAAATTTCTAATAACGCAGTAACTGCGAAATGAATTACAGAATCAAAATTTTATGTGAAGATAACAACCGTACACAGCAAAACGAAGAGGAAAAGTCCTCTTTAGGACAGAAATCATTTTGAAATCACCCCAAAAACAATTTAGATCAGTATGGTTGGAGTATCAACACTGACCATGGTTCATTTACATGGATTAGTAAGTAATAATTTTGTGACGCAAAGTTTCGGTGCTATTCGGAACATGAATCCTATAAAACTAATATGTTCAGTATAGTATGGTGCTGTGGAGCACTTGCGTAATAGAACGTTCAGGGGTGCATAATCTCTCTGGTCTCTTTTTGAAGAATACATTTAAGGTATTACTCTGAAATAAAGGATGACCAAGTGTGATTTGCGGATATGAGTTCTTTACGAATAGCAGATTCATATTTTATCCCAGAATATAAAATGGTTGTGCGACTAATTAGTTAAATTTAGTTTAAAAATTATTTAAGTTATTTTCCCTTCGTATCCAAACAAAAATTTTACAATAAACGCTGTTTACTCTTCTATACCATTTTTATAGTGTCATCAAGGATACAGAATCGCCTAAAGCCGGTTCTTTACTAGCATGACATCTACAGGAAACACTACAACCCGTTCGGTAAGAACCAGGCTTCTCCTTGTATTAACCATTACAGCTGCATTAAGCCTTAAGAATCGATCGTAAAATGAATGTTATTGGCTCAATAAATGTACTTACATGAGGAAGTTAGTGAACCAAACATACGTCCTCTCCCTCATCTCTCTTCCTCAAGTAATTTGATATCTCGGATGAATGTCCCTCGGGTTTTTGTGGCCATTTTCTTGGCCATTTGATGTTCCTAATCCATCACATTGCAAGTCCTGCGCTGGTCATTTCTTCTGCCCGCCCGATTTCATCATAATAACCTCACTTTTTTGATGTTATCGATTACCTTAAGCGCTGTTCTCCCATTGCCTGCGAGTTATATCTCTTCATGCTTCTCTGATTTGTGTTCCACGCGATTGTTTCACTCTTTCTTCTGCGTCCCTCACATGGAATTAGTTAAGTAATTATCCCCGCGGGCACTTACAGTCCAGCCTCACACTCGGTCAATCGAACCCAAAAGCGATGTGCACCAAAGTGATTCGCATATGAAATCATCGCTGAGTTCCTCATTACGAGCTTTTCGCGAATGCCAATGCTTTATTTCGTTATTTTCGCGAATTTCAAAACATTTTCACTAATTTCGATCTAATTTTTCAACATTTTAAGTTTTCCTAACGTGATAACTACAGAATGATTAAAAAATCTAATTCATAGACGTCATCAGGTTTTGAATATAGTTAATTTATAATAATTACAATAAGCGATTATAATATAACATTTACTATATCACTTGTTACATTATAAACACAAATGAATGCCTTTCTAATTTTCATTTGTAATCATTAATATCTAACAAGAATATCGTTTTATTGTAAAGTTTAAATCCAAAATCTTGTTTCTTTCATAACATTTTCGTGTCTAATATACTGTGAATGGTAATGGTGGTAATATATTTATTTAAAAAGCACGCCGAACCACGCCATACCTGTCTAATTGGTGTCATCTGTTTCATAACATGAACGCTGTATAAAAGTTATTTTTTTTTATAATTCACGAAATACGTCAATCCTGAGATGAATATACCGCTGTAGCACTGAGCAAACGCAAAATAAAAATAACAGTGAATTGTTGTTATTGTGTCATTTATTTTTGGCTATTGAATTCCATTTTTTGGGTCTGAATGCATGGATACAGTGCACGTACAGTGAGTTTGAATCATAGATGGGAATTAATTCAAATAGGAAAGAATCACGAATGGGGAAAAATTGGAACTTCGAAAGAATGGTTTCTCTTTTTTTCATAGTGGGTTAAGTTTTGATATCATATATATATATATGTATGTATACGCACCTGTGATTTAATACTTTGTTCGTTTTGAAAATTTTAATAATTTCATTCGATAGAATCGTCGAATTGGAAATGTTGAAAGGTGATAAAAATGTTGAGGTGGATGAAAGAATATAAATATTAATTGCTGTGCGAGCAGCCGTATTGTTTGAATCGCCAGACATTGTGATGAAGAAGAGAAGGCGCACGGGCGTGTATTAGCGCGTGACTGCGCTCGTGTTCATCTCCTGGATGGACATTTAATTGCATTATTATCTCGGATACAAAAGGCGAATCTTTAAAGATTACAACTCCGAAATTGGATATGATTGTATATTATAGACCCTTCACCACACAGTGTGGCTCTCGCTCTCCTTAACTGCTTCCTTGAGCCTATTTGTTCGTTTGTCTGCTCTTGTCATAGTAAAACGTCTGACAAGTAGAGACCACAAGAGTTGCTCCGCCGATTTGAACGAAATATTTTTTCATGGTAGAGGAGATGAAATTAAACAAAAGTGAAACGTGGTTCGTCTAAATGGGCCTTGGGTTTTTAATAGTTTTTAACTTCCTTTTCTAATTTTTCAGCCAGTTAACTCCACAGCAGAATGGTTTGGTGTAGTGGTTAGAATTGGTAGTTTCCTATGCAGAGGGCCGGGGTTTGAGTACGATTTGTGGCGTCATTTTTTCACTCTTATTTATTTCCATTGCATTCAGATGTGCAAGCAGATATTTGAAATCACTCACTGACTGACTAAAATATACTCCTTTGAAGAAAATAGTTTGCGACTTTGTACTTGTCCCCACCTCTCAAAGCACAAAATTGCAGTTCGATCGAATATATTAATGAAAAGAATATTTTTAGTCCATTAATAAGTGATTTAATTCTCCAACATGAAAGTCAGAGTTCAATAAAAATAAATAAGTGTGAAAAAATCGTCGGACTCGAACCTCGGTCCTCTGCGTGGGAGGTTATTGCTTTAACCAGTACACAAACCAACTCTTTTGTGGGCATAAATGGCTGAAAAAGTGAAAATCAATTATTACTTGAAAAACTAGGGCCCATTTGGACGAACCCCGTTTCATTTTGTATAATTTCATCTCCTCTACCATGAAAAAATATTTCGTTCAAATTGGTGGAGTAACTCTCGCGGTCTTCCCTTGTGAGAGAAAATAGAAATATATGTATTATAGAATCATAAAAGTTACTTTATAAAATAAAGTGAATTAATTATGATATGAGTTTGGTTTCTACTGCCTTGGAGGCATTTCTTCTTCTCGTATCTCATTATCATCGACTTCACAAACTGCGCATTAAAACTGTGAAATTCAGGAAGCTAAAGATTCAACGTGATTGCTTTCAATTTAGCATCACTCGAATATTGATCAAACTTTGATGGTGTTCCATTACTAATTGGCACCTATTTAGGAAGTTTTCGAAACTGTTATTGGAAGAATAAAAAGACTCTATAATCTTCACTTTCCACTACTCTTTCTGATGGAACATTTCATTTGATTCTACGATAATGAGGGCAACAAATGTAGACTTTTATATGAATGCTCTCAAGAGAAAGAATTTGGGGAAAACGAAGAGGTTTTGAGATTCTAATGTCTGCGTATTACTAGTTCTTCATGAGCCCAAAGTAATCCGCCGTTAAAAATCATAACTATTTAATTTTTATGAGAGGAATACTTGATAGACTGTGATTGATTTTAAATTGGATTCTTGCATCGATAAGAAAAGAAAATTTAAGAAAAAGTGAGCATTATTCTTGATGTCCATGCGATAGCTATGCAAAAAGGCAGACTCTTTTTCACCAGCAATGTAGAACTTCTACTAAATGCATTTTCATGTTATATAGATTGAGTTTGAGAACCGATTTTATGTTGTTAATTGCGGCGAATTTGTGTTTACATAACTTTTCTTGGCTTTAATTCAGTAAAAATTAATACATACATTTAAATATCATCATGATATTTGTTTATTTAAATTTACACTGCAATTTGGCCTTCTGACCAGGTGGCAGCGTTGGAGGGGGAACATTACATGAAAAAAAAATGTTTGTATTAATTCGATTTCGATATATCATTGAAAAAATAATTATGAAAATCTCGGTGGCGGTTTCACTTAATTTAACAATTAATTCATTAACATTCAATCAATTTATGTTCAATTGATTGGCATTTAAATAAATACAATATAATTTGCTTGAAGTATGTGACATGCATTATGAACTCAATTGATCTGCCCACCTTTATTTCTGATTCTGATGTATGTTCATGGGCCATATATCAGAGTCGTCAGTGGTTTATACGAATACAAATTATCACAAGTAAATATGGGAACGATATCAAAGATAAGATGAAGAAAGTTGTCGAAGAAAAACATACAATGAAGACATTAGATCCAAACTTGTGGAATCAGAACTTAACAGTTGAAATAAAGAAAAATATATTCAATACTTCGAAAAAATAAGGAGATTTTTCTCAGGAAATATTTGTTTCCCTATAGTTTTTATTTTCTAATTTAAAGCATTGAAACCATTCGATGAAATTCTTTCGTCGTCTTGGGAACGTAGGGGAGTTTTCGCTCTTTAGCTGAGGTTCGTGAGGCAGCGTGACTAGTCAGGTGAATTCGCCTGATTCACGAATCGTCGCATCGGTGCAACCACAGAAAATTGCACGCACACTGCACTCCAGTGCAACAATGGCGGACTAAACGATGGAAGTTGCAACTGGAAAATCGGCGTTTAGACTCCGTCGATGGCAATACAAAGGCCCGCTGTAACTACCGATTTGAAGTATTGAGTCCGTACCTTTGCTGTGTTTGGCATTTAAATACCACCAATTAAGCAATTTAAAACCACGATATAACCTTGTTTTCATAATAAAGTATCTGTTTTAAAACCTCGTCGATCATCAGTGGTGTGCCAGGGAGATAGAGAAATCTCGTTTTAGTACAATAGAACTTAATCTCTTCACAACCTTCGAGAGTTACTTCCTGTCGTAAAATTCAATTGTTAGTTAGACCACTTAGGCTCAATATTGTAATGCATAGTTAAATCTGATAGTTACTTAACCTGAAGGTTAAGCTTAACCTCCAGTTAGCGACATGGCCCGTATTATAAAACTTTGTCAACTGATGGTTAATTACCTGCCACTTTAACTAAAAGATGCCTTGCTCGAGAGTAATTTTCATACCCGTTACCGTGAAGTTTGTTTAAACAATAACGCATCGTAATATTTCCCTCTCATCCTTGAAGTTCTTTAATGGATTTATGTGCCGAATTTGATGCTGTTTTATTTAAGAAATGAGAGCAAATTTTATTGTTAAATTTAGTGAAACAGGAAAGAATTGAAGCAGAGAATAAGATACGGAACGCAATAACATCGAAGCAGCGGAAGGTTTTTTAAGAATTACATTTTCTTCGGAACCCTAAACCTTGTAGCAAAAATGATTTTTAACCTTAGAATTTATATAGTTATCTTTCTCAAGAACATGTACCATCATTTTAAGATTTAAAAAAATTATGCAGGATAAATTTACTTTATAACAACAAACTAGGTGAGAGGAGAGCTTTTCAGCGATACTTATCCTTCGGTTTGGTTATTTATATCCAAAATATATTGCAGTTAACCATAAGATAAAGATATTATCCTTACTCGGACAAGTAGTCACGATAAGTAGTACGTTAACTACCAGTTACGGCTTAAGTATTGATTATCATATGGATTTTCGAGCTAACACGGAGGTTAAAGTTAACATCCATGCTAACTATAAATTATAACACCGGACCTTAGTAAGGCAAATCAATAACACCCTCTACCATTTATTCTAAAACAGCCTAAATTATTCATTAATTCTTAGGAGAAAATGCATAGTTTCAAAATTCGCGTTGGTTGCAAAAGTGACGGATCGATTGAAAGTCAAAATTTTACAAATTATTCGTGAATTTTATAAATCCTCGCCGTTTCTGAATCGGAAAAATTATCAAAATTAAAATTTTTCTCTTATTGTTCTTAGCAATACTTTATTGGCCCATTGTTGTTAACTTAATTAAAAAAACGAAAAAAAAACTTGCAAAATACTAGCGCCATTCTGACCGATCTGTGATTCAACCCGTTGCTATAGTATCTATTATGAAACTTTTCAGCGCCTTTTCCGTGTTGCAGATGTCACATAAGTAAATTTCCATCGAAGTCAATAAAATGGTCTTGGAGGATTGGTTTGCATGAGTTTATGTATCGTGAACGTACCCACACAGAGAAACATTGAAAGCTATGCTATTTATGCATACATGCAGCCTTCACAAAAATTAAAGCTAAAGGCTCAAAAATAGATACGGTATTCTGTTAAAATGTAGACGTTATGACGAAATTGAAAGCGTTTAGGAGATTATTGCCAACGGTTTCATCGTACAAATATAAGCCTTGACCAAATAGAATATGCCCTCGATTCTGGAATGAGCGTTGAACAAATATTGCAGATAATTTAAGCGATTCATTTATGGGATTTCTGATTGAACTCAATGAATACCTAAGCTAATGATGAAGTGGAGATATTAATACTAAAACTATTCGTCTGCTATTTAACTTAGCACCAAAAGGGTTGCGTCATACTCACGCCTGATAGATGTACGAACAGAAGTGCCCCACATAATTATAAAGCATTAAATTAAACTTCACTTTGCAAATAAGTCTCTATTGATGCAGTTCGCCACATAAATATTTAATTATCCATCTTAAAAACGATATATCTGATATGTGCGATCAAAATCCATTCTTACGACTTTAATGAGTATGAATTACTAACGAATGGGTCTTGCACTATGGATATAATGAAATTGCAAGTAATTTCAGTCTAACGTATTGGCAATTGGCTCCTGGGTTCCAAGCCATATCTTTCCATAGAATAGAATAGTTATCCCCTTTCCCTGAAGTCCCACATGCGGCATTCAGGCCGCGTGCGGCTGTTTTGGGCGTTGATTGCGGCCTATTAGTCGATTTCCAAAACGAAACCTGAAAACGGCGCACAGTTAAAAATAAAGAGGAAATATTAATGAAAAATTTAAAGAGCGAATTAATTCGTTTTTCTTCTGATAAAATTTCGATGTTAAACTATTCGAACGTAAGGATCCAGGTTAGCCATCGCGTTAGCCTTTGATAAAAGCGACCTCGGGTTTGATTCCCGGCGGGGACCCATGTGTTAACTGAACTCATGTAGAAGCGCTATTAACTAAACTACTATTGTTCTTTTAATGGAGTCAACACGCAGTACAAGAGTGGTTTTTACATGTGACCTTTCGAATACTAAATGTGACCTTCCGATTGAAAAAGCTTCCCCGCTCGTGGAATGCAATGGAACCCAAATCCAAGTACTCGACTATTATTTTTTTTGGACCACCGCAGTCCGAACTCAAGTGAATAATGTTTCCACTCATTGGGTGGCGAAGATGAGCTGCGATGTCTCAAACTTTTTCTCCTTTCATTCCTGTCTCTCTCTTGGACTGGCCGTTTGTTGTCTATTTATGATCAGATTTGTTGAGTTTTAATTGAAATATTTTGTCAACACGTACTGATTAAGATTATGTTATAATCATACAGACATATCGCGAAATAGAAATAAGTTTATGTTAAGTTAATTATTTAAATAAAGTATTTCATTATTGAATGTCGCGTATACCTCGTGACTTTGTATGTACCAAAAACAAGAGGCGTAGTCAAGGGGGTGGTTTTGGGGGTTCAACCCCCCCCCCTCCCACATTGTCCCATTGAGAACAGCGCCAACAATAAACGTAAGCAGGCAAGAGGATGGCCTCCCGCAATTATGCCATGCAAACATCCCTGGAGATTATCAGGGTATACATGTTAAAATAAGTCGATTTCTAATTTAATTATATTTTGGGTGGAAGTATTTCTACTCGGGATTGTAGGCAATGCAGTGTTTGTTTACTCCATGCCACTAAACCCTCCACTTAGACAAATCCTGGCTACGCCCCTGCCAAGAACAATTCCAGAACTATAAAATTCAAAACTATAAAATGGATCCTTGGATGAGAGAGGAATTGGCATATCAAAACGACACAAATTCACTTCATCTATTATCTATCATCTTTAGAATGACAAATCTTATAGAAATAGAAGAGTATCAAACAAAATATCTAAACTGATTTTATAAAGACACGATATGACAAAACTATGAAGTTACGAAAGTTTTACACGAACGTATCAACCAAATTACCGTATTAATCTCATTCTCTCCCTTCATTAAAAAACGTTTTATTATTAATATTATTATTTGAGTGGGTTAACAAAAACTTCAGATGTGAAATGAAAACTGAAGATTATTTTAAAATTAACCAATTATATTGAGCATTAGTAACTGTATCTGTGTTGCCTGTAGTTTTAAATTTGGGAAACTGCTGACAAACCTATGGTTTGGCAGGACCCTTTAATGTATATCTTCATCTTTCTCCTCTCTGTACTTCTTCCTTGTTTTAACAAACTCTTACATGTTAATAATTCACGATTTCATTATCACATTCGTTTTTCTTTCCAATTTCTTCCTTCTTATTGTAATACCTGTATAGCACGTTTTTATGAGCCAATTCTGGGCATTCTAAACTTTCAATGCAACTACAATGTAATTACAGGTTGTAGCATGTTGAAAATATTACTATTACTGTTATAATTATTCTCCTCATGAAAAACACGATCGAACTGAATCCAAATGAAAGTTGGAATCAAAGCGAAAATTTTTTTGACCTTTACTAGATGAGGATTCTGTCAATAGAAGATGTAGAATGGTTTCCTTTTCATTATAGAAAGCAGTCTCCATAATGAATCACAAAATATTACCATAGAAAGACTCCACAACAGATTTATCTTTGTGAAGATTCTTTTCCGTTGGCATTTCTTATCCCCTCTCATATCACAATCTTCACATCTGTCATTTTTTTCTAAAAGATTCCACGAATTCGTCTCGCCGTTTCCTTTCGGGCTTTTCTTCGCATCGCTTTTCCCAACGAGTTTTTATTTTCTGCCATTTTACTCACACTCCCAATCTCCCCGTAATTCCGACGTTTCCATATGAGTGACTTTGAGCCCAGCCACCGAAACACGGACGAAAAATAAAGCGACGCGTGTTTCTCCGTGATTTTTCGCTTTGTAAATTGAACGTACACGCTCCACTCTAATTGCGGCCAACTCACCTCGGGGAAGACACTCAAGACGACTCCATGCGGAAAATAGCGCTTTCACATATAATAAAAGAAAATAGAAGAATTCGGAGTTGTGGTAGGCTGAAAGCAGAAAATTCCTCCTAAAATTTTCCATTTCCACGCCACATTCTATATCAATAACTTTCTCTTGCTCTGTGCTGGCCCAAGACGCCCAGCACTATTTGAGATTCGGATCACAGAATTGGAAAATCGAGTAAATGTTTGCACCCGAAATCCAAATTTACCAGTTGTTGAATACTTAAATGGGGCTCGTATATTTGTAGTATATCACAAACATGTATCATCATCAGATGCTAGGGGTTATAACCTCCCTTTCAAACTCTACGGAAAAGAAGTTGAAACGTAATGTGACTGTAATAATCAGAAATATGTGATGGCCCCCTTGACTTGACCCCCTTTGATGATTGCATTGTTTTCTGGAATAATCGATCAACATTTTCATAGCTTAAGGAGATAAGCAATATTTTATAAGTTTTCTGATTTCATTTTGTATTACGCCATTATCTTCCTTCAACATCCATCAACTTATCTTGGTCTATTCTTCAAAGCGATAATGTTGTTACTTCTTCATTTTAATTTCTAATCCTGTATCTTCAGTTTTTCTTCTGCAACGCATATAAATGTTTTGAATGATGGTTGCCTCCAGTACAGGTTAACCTAGGAGGTGACCTAAAGCTTTCTTTTTTTCGTAAAATTTGTGTACATGGTATGTATTTTTTGACGAAATCAATGAAATCTATCTTATATATGGGAGAAGTATCCCAATTAATTCTCGGCAACGAGGAACATGGATCACATTTCACAAAGAAAATTTCGTCACCTTGATCGTGCGTCGAATTTCAAAACTTAGAATGTATAATAAGTGATGCGTCCAAATTTTGCATTCGTTGTTGTATCATCAGTGTTATAAGGTGTAAAAGAAGCAACAATGGATCCAATTAGAATGTTTTGTTGACTGCGTATTTACAAATACGAATCTAAGGGGCATAAATATGTAATTGCGTCAAAGGGTTATTATTTACCGTAGATTTAAAGGAGTACGCATCCCATTTTTCGCACTGGAATTAACGGTATATTTATAATGCGCTCTCTCCTTGGTCTTTTAAGATAATATTACCATTTTTTCTCTGTGTTCTGATTCTCTAACTTTGTTTGTGTTTCTTCCGGGAAATTTAAATATTTCAAATTTTCTTTCACGTAAAGAAAAGCTTTCACCGTTTCCTTTTCTTTTACAGGTAAGAAGTTGACGCCAACTGGACATTATCCTTACTAAGCTACAGCATTTATTTATAATCAGCCACCGAATACCTGCTCATAGATGCTCGTTACAGGTCGCCGACCCGAATGCCGAAAATAGTAAGTTTTAGAGTAAATATAAACGTGGAATCCTTATTTAGACGAAATTTTTACTGGAATATGACAAGAAAAATATTGTATCATACAAAAAACACTTACTTCTCGAATTATGGCGGGAGAATTCATGGTGACTTTACTTACGACGCAGTATTTAATCTCGTATTTTTTTGTTCGATCTTTAGGAAGATTCACCGTCTCTTTAAAAGTTATTGAGAAATTCCAATCGAAATCTCCTTTTATTTTCTGTTGGAAAGGATTCTCACACAACTCTCTTCCTCCCTTTTTAAACATCCTTGCGGAATCACTTCCTTTAGCTCTCTTCTCTTTTCTCAGAATATTAGTATTTTTGTTATTTTTATTGTTATTCTTTTATTCCTTTAACAGTTGAGTAGAATTTTAAATTACGCTCTCTTCCAAGAGATTAGCTTCGCCCTCAACTGAACATTAAAGGTATTTCTTTCTTTGTTTGCCTTGGTTTATTTAGTTTCAATGGAGGGGTATTAATATTCAAATGTGGCTATTTGATATACGCCGCTCATTTGTTGCTATAATTGGTGGTACTGTTACGATATTGTTGTATTATCATCAATCGGTCAATTTGAAAGCTGTTAATTTGGGCATTTCCGAGTTTATGCTGTTGGAGTTGTTTCCGTTTTAGACGTCTTCTTCTTGTTTAATAATGGGATTTTTTAGACAAATAATTTACTCGAATCATTTACTTTGCAAGAAATACTTTTAGAGTGTACTCAATAAAAAAGCAAGTTATTCTACTTGCGTAGTAGTGGAAATCTCACCAAATCAACAAAGTTTTTTAAAATTCAAATTAACAGAAATGTAAAGCCGCATATATTGGTCGTTTTTAAAATAATAAATTTCGATGAAAAAAGATAAAATTTGATCAATACAAGAGAGAAGTATTTCCAGTAAGTTAAATAAAAGATATTGAGTGAAGTGTGAGAAAACGTTTCATACATTTCTTTGGTATAAGCGTCGATGCACTGAAATAATCGGAACGGAAAATCGAAGATTTACAGATCGATAACTTCCGGAAATCGCATATGGAGGAAATAAACGAACGTAAGAAACGGAGAAATCTTGAAAAATTCTATGATTGACCTATTGACAGGAGTGAAATTTTGAAAATGAAATAAGCGCCGGGACAGAGATAACCAAACGTAAAAGACGGGGAGTTTTAGTTACCACAATCAAATTACTATTTATGAATAAAGTTTAAATGTACTCTCCTTCATAAATGCAGTATTGATGTTAATTTTACGTTTTAATGTAATTGCTATTCTACGTTTCCGTTTTCACATTGCTGTGGCAGTATTATTATTGTCATTGGAAATGCTGCAATCTGGAAGCTACTCCACGGTGGCAATCACATCATTGTACATCATTCATCGATCATAATTGAACTACAATAACCCCAAAATAAAACAATACATACAATACAAACTTCATAATCGAAATTTGCAATTGAAAAACTTCCTCAGCCTATTTTATCCTTCGTCTATCACCTTATTTAATTAATTTAATGTAAGACACTTACAAAAGACGACCGTCTGCATCAACAGACAACGAGACGCATTGCTGTGTTTCAGAAGCTATTTCTCCAAAACCGCAATCAAAAGAGTAATAAAGAATCCGCAGCGCGAGTATGAGAAAAATCCCCGCTCCTCGAAGAAATTGTGGGCGGAAATAAATGAAGCTAGTTATGATTGTGGCGACACCTTTACCATCTCATTAACTGCGGCCTCAGTTTTTCCCATTCAGTTTGCGCCATTGACGACGCAGCTGCTCGCGGAAATGCACTATTTTGTGCTCGATCCGTAAGGAAGGGTTGCGTGCATTTTCAGCGAACAGAAGAGCTTCTGAATGCAAGCGATGGCTGTGCAGTTCTGAGTTACGTTTAATCTGTTTGAGTTGGATCATTGTGTTGATTCAGCAACTCATTACACCACCAAAATGACTCCCGTTTCATACAGCAACACTCTGTTCTTACAGTAAACGTCTCCCACACGTTGCCCATACTTTTTTCAACATTTTCACAGCGCAAATTGCATTAATTGTCACTTCTCTCGTTTACGCCCGCATACATTTCCATTTAAGCATTTAATTGAGCTGCTACGAGTTTTTAAGGCTAAATTATTGTCTCTAAAGCACGTATACTGTAGATCAGAGCTGTTCAACAGATTGGCTCTATTCCAAGCATAACAACATGAGTCCCGATTTAAATATCATTTAACGTTTAAATAACGTAAATGAAACGAGTAAAGCATTTTATATGTATTTTTAAGACGAAAAAAGTCAGTGAAGAATGTATACTATCGGGAAAGGATTCTTAGAAGCTGATTTAGCTCACTTGAAGGTAAAATGTTGGACTGTTACGGAACAGGCAAGAAAAAAGATTAATCATATACTTCACATCAGTTGCGTAAATAGATGGACTACGATAGAATGTAAACAGTTTGGGAGTGCTTCAAACTACCGTAATTAACTTCCGTATTTTTTCCTAAGTTATAATAATCACAGATATTGAGGATTAACTCGCTTGCATTCTGTGCTTTGTTAGGCCCTATTTCAAGATTACTTTCCATTTCAAGTATTTATAGGTAACAAGCAGCGTAATCATTGTGACAACGTACGCTGAAAGGCTCAGCAACTTTAATTTTCCTAACCTTAGCTACTTAATTATGCCCACTCTTACTTAATGCTTAATGTATTTTCAATTAAGATGATGTCACTTAAGCTCAATTTGATTCCAAATGCATACAATAAAATGATCATGAGAGAGTTGGGAGATGAGTCTTAGACAAAGGAGAAGTGGCTCCCAAAACTTAAAGGAGAAATTCCATCGGAGTTATCAACTCCTGGAGGAAATCTTTCATTCGGTCACAGTCTGAATTCAACCCTTAGCCCTTCTCCTCGGAGGACACTATTTCCCTTTCATTCGCGCGTCTATTCCTCATCGTTGAAAACCCTTTCGTGATAAGATCATTATTATAAGAGATGGCACATTCGAAGTGTACGTCTCCTTTCAGAGTTTCTAAGTTCCCCTGAGACATTCCCACATAATGCCTTATGAAAAGGGACCGAGAGAAGCCCTGGGGATGGAGGATGCGGGCTCCGGGAGAAATGAGGGGAAATAAGAGAGATTTAGCGAGAAAGTTTATTTATCTCTGGAAAACGTCATCTTATTATAAAATAAAGTTTCTCAAAGAGCTTTCGAACGAGTTATTTATTATTTTAACGGTAGTTCCCATAGGTCAAGCAATAATAAAAATGTGTAATCAAGGAGAAACACGTTGGTGATATCTAGCATTAATATTATAGCGTTTTTTCGATCACTACGGTTCCGTTCTATAAAATAAAGTACTCGGCATTTTCAGTTAAAGAGTACTCCATTGCAGTAATATAAGGAACTGAAAGACTTTTGTATTATTATCGGATACAGCTTCTTCTTGAATCGTTTAAAATTTTTGCGTTTCAGTTTAAACAGCTATATGCACATAACGTTCAAAATTCCTGCACGGATTCAAGATTTTTATTCGTAAGAATTCAAACGGCACATGCCTTTGACGTTTCATACTTCATCGATTAATTATTAATTAAATGATTGAAATCTCGGTCTCACTCCCCGTTATGTAGCTCTTCATTAGTTGCGACAACGGTATATCATTCTAGGTCTTATTATTTATTTGTCATGAAGAATATCCTGTAACTCGGATTCAATTCGATGTTTACAGCTTTATCGAGAGATTCTACATATCAGACTCCTGTCCTCACCTCTTTGTGAGGTCTCGTCTTATTACGAGATTCTGAAATGTGAAATTAGAGAAAAACAGGCTGTAAGCACATCGCAGTAACTCAAGTTCGAGAGAATCAGTATTTTTAATTTATTTAATGTGTCGATGGCTACTATGGTTTGGGGAAAGATACCACTCATAGTAGTTGCAAGCATTTTTAAAGTATTTCCATCAGAGTCAGTGATTTATTCATTGATAGAAATCAAAATATAAATGACCCGTTCAGTGATGTAACTTGTCACGCTCTAAGTTCGATTTCAAATATAATATTTGGTATTACCGACTGTATGAATTAAAGTCTCACTTCATTTGCGCCCAGTCTACGATAAAATGGTGAATCGAAATTTTTTTCACGATTTCTGTTCTGGAAGATAATTAATACGCGAACTATCTTGGGTACAACCAAATGTCAACTCATGCCCTCGTATACTTGCTAAAGCTTTTCGCAATTTCTTAGCATAATCATTCCCATTCCTTATGGATTTGACAGAAGATGGTGATCCGTGATGAAAGTGAAAAAGCTGTCAACTTTCACGGCCTATTTCGGTGACAACTCTACTTGAAAAATAAGACCCCAATTTGAATCAAACCCACCAAAGTCAGACGCTCTACCAATTGAACTGAGTAGGAGCCATGTTATTTATTTATTACTCAACGAATAGGTAATAATAACATAATTGAATTTGTTCTACTTTTTATTTAGTTACCTCTTCATTTTTTAGCTCAGGCTAAAATATGGACCTTACTTCAACTAAAATCATGGCAAATTGTCTCCAATCAGAACTGTGAGGTCTGCAACAACGCAACCTTGCAACATTTTATATATTAATAATCCTGTCGCGCAACCCACCATAATAAAGTTCTTTTGCGCCCTTTCTAACGTGGAGTGTTAACTCTCCATGGATGCAAAATATGCATGTGGGGGTGTCCTTTAACTTTGGGTGGGAGAATTGGTGATAAATGCAAGAAGTGGCATTTTGAGCATCGCCTGGGAAGCATTTAACGGCTGAAATATCAGAGGGAGAAGGGCATTTACTAATGAACGACAGCGAGAAGAAAAACTGCATCAAAATTAAACTTCTCCCCTGAGATTGTGACACGTACAGTTTAATGAAGTTGAGACGTGTATACAGTGGACGACTCGTATGGAGTCCCAACGGCTGTAGTCTCCTGGGTTGGCGGTGGTTCAGTTTGCTCGTTCGCCTCGCCGCGTCTTCTTTATGCCTCCAGTGGTTAGAAGCCCCCTCGCCTAATTTAATGGCGGAACACCTTTTTTCGTGATTCATCGTTGGCAGGAGATGGAAGTTAAATACAATGGAAGCAGTTTGGTTTCCGTGGAAACCGACGGTTTCCATAGATTACACTGCTTGAAACGTAAATATTAAAAACTTGACAGTTCTTAGAGGAAACCATATGGGCCTTGGACGAAGAGCGAAACAAATTCCCAATTGGACTAAAGCATTAATTTTGAGCACCTCGCTGCGTCATCATATCTTTCTTTTTACGTTCCTTCGCTTCAATGCTAGTTACTATCGATCTATACCTTACTGACCATAAATTCCATTGATGACGTCAATCATTCATTCTTTTAATTTGAAGAGCCCCTCGTACTTTGCTTACGAATATAGGCGCATCCCATACCTGGATATCCTTCCCTATCACCCTTCTCTGCGTTAAGAACATTCCCTATTTTAATTTACGTTCGTTGGTGTTTAGTTATCTGTAGCAATCTCAGGAGAACAACTACTCGCTGAATATTTTCCCATTCGTTCATTCGTCCCATGTGTCCTAAATATTTTTACTGAATAATACGCCGGAATTTGATGGAAATTATTCGAGAAGGATAGGAAGAAAATGCATGAAACTCCTTCAGAAGTCTTTCATTATGAGATAAAATACTGTATTTTCATTTCGGTTATCGAAAAATATGACAGGCATTCTAATAAATATTGACTATTGGAGCTATAATCTGATACATGTGTGTACTAAGCTTCTTGTGGCAGCATTATTAGAAGATAGAATATACTATATTTGTCTCCTGATTTCAATTCATTTCAATTTACCATTGATGACTTCGTGATTTTCACATAATACGAGTGAAAATTAAAAATATGTACATCAACATATATACCCTGTAAATCACCTTTCGGAATATGGCAGGGGGTGTAAATACCGAGCGTTCGAGTTACCTCTTCAACTTATTATTATCGCGTATCGTTCGCGAAAAGAATGAGTCCCTAAAACGACTTGTCCTCACATCACATTTCTCACTTATTGTCGGATCGGCCGAAGCAGCAGTCGCATAATACAAATTACGTCTTCTGCAAATGTACTTTCTCTGAATCTATCAAGCAATCGCAGCCTAATCTCCTTTCTTTCAAGGATTCCCAACCTGCGTATGAGAGCATTCGCATAACGCTTGATTTTCTATCGTAGCAGTTTTTAACAAATCGCGTCGCCTTTTGCTGCACATTCTCGATTTCGCCATTTTATGTTTCATCCGCTGTGGTCCACTATAATTTTATGAATAATAACAATCAACAATTGAAATTAATGAAGTACAGAGGTGTAGCTGGAATAGTTTTTTGTTCCTGAAAGTTTTTATGACTTTTCAGATTTTATTATTTAAATGTTATTGTTGATTTCCTTAGTCTAAGCACTATAATAAAAAATCATATTCCGATGGAATTTTGTATCAAAAGGCCACTCTTAGTAGGCAAAGTTTGTCTTAATTTCGATTTAATAAAATAGATTTGGTTTTCATTGCTCATTTCCACAAGCGACTAAAAATGTTGCAACGACTCCATTTTGAATTCTGATCTCAAAGTAATGTTTTCCTCACAAAATACCCACGAAGTGGCCACAGTTTGCAGTGTTCACCGCGGAATCAGATGTAAACCTCACGGAAGGAAGATTTCGGGCGTTGTCGGGGCAAATGAAGTGCTCTTCTCAGACAGATGCTCACCAACATTCATGGAGCAGTTGACAGTTGAGGAGTGATCCACCGCAAGGGATATCAAACCCGAGCTCGTACAAACTGTGGAACAGCTCCAATGGATTAGTGCGAATTCAAGGAGGAACGGGATTTGGATGGGATTTGTCTTGGAACTGTGCGAATGACCAAGTCTTGCGTCCAATTTTACGCACAGTTAAGATCGTAAATTAATCCGAACGCTCGGTCTGTATGAAATGCGCAGTCTAATCGTTAATGTTTATATCCTTATGATAGTATCTGAAAATTCGATATTTCTGTCGTAATTGTAGTAATGTTATTCTGTAGGCTTAACTCTACGTGCATTGGAGAGAAATTTCATTTTTCATCGCTGAGATGTATTTCCAGAACTCTGAATTGCTTGAAAAGTGCGACCGAATGGAAACCATCGACTTCGTTGTTGGAAGATAAGCACGGGATTCTCTGAAATATCAATTTTTCACTTTGTGTTTGCAAATGTTTATCTCAATATACTTGGAAATGCGAGGACCGGATTCACAATTTAGATATTCTTGTTGAAATATTTTTCCCGTGAAATTTCCAATGTCTTCCTTTTCGTATTTTGCAGGTGGAAAGAAAGTTCTATTATATTCATTTTGATAGCAATTCTTGTAATATTTTTTTGCCTTAGTTTTCAGATACTCTATCTCTAAGAAATTTGACCGTAAGTTTGGACGTCTGAAAAGGATGGACATAAAGCATAGGTAATGACTAAAATGGTGTACAGAGAAAATGCGTGAGAATGTAAAGGGAGAGGAAGACCGGGGAAAAGCTGGATGAAATGGTGAGAGGAGGCTAAAATGACTCGAGAAAAGTAAGCCAGTAGTGAAGGATAGGAAAAAGATGTGGGGGAATAATAGAGGAAGATGACGTGGCTATTTGTAAAGGAAGCGGTGGGTGGGTGTGCCTTATTGTACTTCTGCGTTACTAATTTTACTTCGTTTCCTCATCCGTCTTATCTATGAGGTATATTTTGGACGCTTGTTCAACGAAAACAAAAATAGTTTTAGGATACAGCGAAATTGAACATGATTTAGGAAGCATGAAGGACTGGAAATATAAAGGTTTTGGAGGACGGTGAAAAACCTAGTTGATAAATTGATTGCTAATGATAATTATGAGTTAAAAAGGCTATTGCAGTGGCTCGACTTTCCTCGTCCTAATCCTAATGGTCGCATTACATACTTAGGACCATTTTTTAACTGCTCATTAATCATTATTTATCATTTTTCCATGCGATACTTGAGCCAAAAGTCCAATTTCCATTGCTTCTAAAACTAGCCAAGAATAAATTTCGGAGCTAATTATTTTGCCGAGTCACTCTAATTTTATTCATTGCATCCTCAAGTTCGCAGGAGTTGAGCTGTTGCTCGTTTAGTTAGCCTTACCTTTAATTACGCATAAAATACTTCGCAAAAGAACCGCCATACAATTCACCTGAAGCTACACCTTTGCCCCCTTTTCTCTTCCTTCCTCTGAACCCAACTCCGATTTAACATGAAATTTACACCGCATAACTTTTGAAGCTAACATGAAACATTTGCTTCAAAAGAGATTCCTCAGTACTTTCGAGTAGAATTACTTTACCTGACGAACCGACGGCAAAAAGCATTGTAAAATTTAATTATTTCTTTGTTTTTGGATGAAGATATTCTGTAGCCGAGTTCAATGAAATATCAAACAAAGGAATCGAAAAAAATCGCGTCTGTTAGAACGTTTATAATGTTTATACAGAGCGTTTGTAAAATCTTTCACATGTGTGCGATGAAGATATAAGAAAATTCGCTGCAGTGGTCATCGTTCACAAGATATAAAAACAAATTTATAGGATGGTTTATTACACAATTGACATTAGATTATAATAGATTTCGTACATTAGATGTTCATACAATACTTACAATAGATTTCATCAGCGTAAATCAGCACCTGTTTAAAAAAAAAACGAAATACGTTATTGAAAAGAAATACTTAGTACTTTTCCACAGAAAACTTTTATTTTACGACCGGTTTTACAAGAGAACTTGCATATTCAGGATGATGAGGATTGCATCCTGAAGATGAAAGTTCGCTTGTGAAACCGGTCGTAAAATAAAAATTTTCTGTGGAAAAGTACTAAGTATTTCTTTTTAATAATGTCTTTCCACCAAGTTACGCCTTCTACCATCGATTTCAAACGGAATACGTATTAAAGATATTGGTTGCGCATAAAAAAGTTACCTGATTAATATAAAGTTAGGGTGTTTCAAGGAATATCTTTCAGTAAAAGATTATCCTTATGGATGTATAGCTTTGAAGGAATGCAAAATATTTTTTATCTTAATTCCTGAGTTTAAATTCCAAAATATTTCGAATATCAAAGGCTGCGATGTATGTTTGCTTCCATTTCTTGCGGCTGAAAATACTTAAAGCTTTGCTTGTAATATCCAAGAATTTTTGCAGCCGATCAGCTTAATATATACTCCACATTTGTAGAAAGTATATTTAGTGAAACTCGCGCTGCATCTTCAGCTAATCTTTAAGGCAGAGTGTATCTTTGTAACTTCAATTTCATTGCGGCATGAGCAGTTGTCATAATATAATTTTGGACTCAAATTGGATCAGAAATTTTCTATTTTCCGCGGATTCGTTATTTATAGTATGCTAATTGATTTCCTTATCATTTGTGATATATATCTTTAGCAGGAACCCTGTAAATCATTTAAATTTAGGTTTTCTACAATTCCCTTAATTTCCTTTAACCATATCTTTGTAAGTGGAATATTTCTCATTCTTATTTGGGTACTGATTAGAGGAAAATATATCTTTTATTTGCACTTCTACATCTACAAATAAACCTGTATATAATATTATGACTTTATCCATATAAGAGACTTAGTTTCTACAAAAGTTCTTACTGTAATATATTATGCTCTTGTTGAATCTATTTTGAGATATGGTCTTACTGTTTGGGGCTCTACTGGTTATATATACAATAAGGAACTAACTAATGCCCAAAGAAATATCATTAAAACTATGTACAACTCCTTTGAGTCAAATGTGAAAACTGAAATCAGAGAAATGTACAATTCCCAATGTATATTACCCCTTGATAAATTCTTTAAATATGTGATTATAACAGAACATTACTTTAATAATGTATAAAAGAAACTGAAGATGAAGGAACATTGTATAGAAAGCCGAAATCAAGCAACCTACTGTGTACCACACCTTAGCAACCATTATGGTAAAAATAATTTGGATGTTCAAGAGCCATTATTATTCAATGCTTTACCGAATAATCTTAAATCACAAAAAAATGGGAGAAGTAAACTTAAAAATCAAGGGATACCTTCAAAATGAAACTGTTTAAATAGATCAGTAGATTAATCAGATATGTTGTTGCTCTAAACCTGCAGTGTTTGTATCTTGCCATTGTATTTGTTTTTGTCTTTTCTAGTTATTCTCTTTGTTATTTTCTTTGTATGACACTTTTTACTGACTCTCCTGTTGTTATGATTTTAACTACATGTAGTATCTAATATGATATATGTTTTGTTTACATTTCACAATATTGTAGCATATTATGTAATTTGTTTGTGAATTTTTCTTTGCTTATTCTATGTTTTGTCTTTGTAGTAAAATTTAGCACCTCCTGACGAGTCTACCCAGACTCAGGAGGACTAGAAGGTGTCTATTATTGTAATAGGTTATCTTTAATATGTTAAATAAACTAAGGTTTCAACCTTAAAATTAAAAAGAAACGATTTGTTCTCGCATCAATTTCTCTTAATCTACGCTTATTATTGGATCGGCCGAAGTAGCAGGTGGGGGGGATCGCATGCCATACGGATGTATGGTACGTCTTCCACAAATGTTCTTTCTCTAGATTTATCAAGGAATCGCAGCCTATCTTCTAATTGCCTTTCTTTAAATTATTTCCAACCTGCGTTTGGCAGATTTTTAAAACGGTTTCTTTTTCATCGTAGCATTTTTTTAACAAATCGCAATGCCTTCCGCTGCATTTTCACTAAGAGTGATTTCAAGATATTCAACTGAGTCGACTAAATTTATATAAGCCTACAATTATAGAAATAGAACATTTAGACCTCTTAAATCCCACCAGATCTCCTTAATAGTAACTGTTTAAAGATAGGAATGAATAAACAAACGACCTTTTTGTAGGTGAGAAAGGAAAACAGAAAATTTGACAAAAGTTGAGAAATAAAATAATAGTCGATGAAA
>KZ308822.1:615300-665638 GCA_000376725.2 Ladona fulva
CCTGACCAGAAGTCACCAGGATTTGGCCACCTCATTTCGGAAATTCCTAGTATATCAATATTCATTCGCTTCATTTCAATTTTCAAATTTTCTAACTTTCCACACTGCAAAAGTGAGTTAACATTCCACGTCGCCGTCCTTACAAGACTACTCTTAGGTTTACACGTCTCTTTAGTTGTCCCCGCCCGGAGATCCGAATGGGGGACTATTTTACCTCCGGAGAATTTAACCAAAGAGCCCTCCATCATGATTTGCTGATACTTGGGATACCCATTTTGGGTCTTCAATGGAGTGGTTTCCCGTTGCCTTCTCCATTCTATGCCGTTGGCCATCTTGTGGCTCATCCGCCTTTAGGAGCAGTTTCCTACCCCAAGGACAAGAGAGTGCCCTTCCTTCTACCCGCTCATCCGCCCTCCTAGGAGGCCGTTGGCACTTGGTAGAGGGTGGTCTCCTTATACCGGGAGATATTCGGTCCCTACATTCATCAGCCACCTGTATATAACATATATACACAGCCGTTGCCCCCTCTCTACCACGGGGAGGTGAATGTTAGGATTTCACCATCACTGAAACTGGGACCAAAAGGCATTTCCCAGCTTCTCTGGATATTTAGAGAGGCTTTTAACAATACTACTACTTATTTCTATATCATTTTCGTTTACCTTGATGATGGAAACAAAGGAACAAATTGAAATGTAAATTTCTTCTTTTGTTTCAAGAAGTGAAGAAGTAGCATTTGGCTCGAGAGCTGTACAAAGAACATGCGGACTCGATACGATCTTAAAAGTGGTATCTGCAGCTAGGTAATGTAGTTATGATATGGTTTATTTGAGTGAAGCTTCTGAAAAATCATTATAGTCGATAATCGACATCGATATAATTGCCTTCCACTCTTGGTACAGATAGCCGTGATTCGAGTTGTTCGTCATCGCTGGAAAATGTGGTCACACAATAACTTTGAATGAGTTCAAACTTGTTTGGAATTAATTACGGATAAAATTTATTTGTTCATAGTTTATTTCATTAGTAAATGTTAACATTTTGCTGGAGGTAGGTCAATTATCTACTCCGGCGCTTTTACTAAAATTACAGAAAATTTACAACCATAAACTAAACGAATTCGCTAATTAACGTGAACGATTAACTTAATTAGCCATGAAGATCTCAAATACCCTGAATAATCCTACAGGTTCCACCACACCTTTGTAATTATATGAATGAAAATGGTGTTAGTTATGATTGCTTTGGAAATTAATTTTAAGTGCATTGTATTGAATCGAACAGTGTGGAAGAGACGCGGCTGCAGTTCATTGATTGGAATACCTGCCTCAAAAGTAGTGGACCTGGGTTCGTGTCCCTGGCATGTCGTTATTTTTCACACCTATCATTCCTTAGGATTCAGCCGCACGGCTCTTCTGTGCTTACTCAATTACCTTCCCTCAATCCTTACATTATATTTATCCAAATACTCTGTAGTATTGTTAAAAACTGTTTGTTGATTTAATGTTTGATTGATTGTTTGATTAACTGATTCATTGTGAATTAGTTGCACTCTACGATTGTAACATCACTACCAAACTTACAATTAGTGCCCTACTGCGACGGAAAATCATTCTTAATGTATACAATATCAATTATGCAATGATAATAGTATTAGCAATAAAATACACCACGATGACTCCTTACATTTCAATGGAAAAATAAATATCAGGATAAAATTTTCTGGTATATTCTTACAAGAAAGTGCTCCGGATGACTTAAATGATGACATCACTTATGCCGTCGATGATTCCCTACACTTCATCAGGCTTACACCCAGATTATTCGTATCAGTACCCTTCCATACACCCTAATTTCATCTGAAATTCCTATCCTCTTTTCCGAACTCTTCTTTTCAACGCCAAACCCCTCTCTCAAATTTCGCTCGACTCAATCCACAAATATGTAAATTCCGCACCCACTTTGCCCTTTTTCACTCTTCCCCTTCAGAATATCACAAGCCTCTCATTTTCATTCCAAATTCCATTGCTTTATCATTTAAATAGCTCCGAGACTAGTTTTTGGAAAAGGTAGCGAGAAGCAGCCCTAACTATGGTGAGATATTAATGACATTTGGTGTGATTCCTGCTTCCGTAGTCCTTTTATGGAGGAATGTCTTTTTTGTGTCCCGAGTTAAAGTGCGAGCAGATTTTTGAACGTATCTTTTTCCTTATTGAGTATTTTGAGCTTTTATTTGTTTATTTTGTCTATATTGCTTCGCATTTTTGTGTTTGATTTGTTCATTTTATCCATATTTGCCTTCTGACGAGTTGCATAATATATATAAATTTAATTCCTGAGTAACTGGTGAGACAGATCTTTTCAGTTACTGATTCTCCCGAAATAAATACGTACTTGCGTATCGGTGAACACTGTTTTGGATTCCTTCCTTGAATAAGGATCTGCGAGCAGAAGTAAAGGATTCTCTTGCGTGCCTTCACTGCTTGAACCACCACGTGAATTGTAGGCAATTTAGAATCGGTTCTATTGCCGTTCCATATGTCTTAGGCGTTGATAGTGGCTTCAGGAATAATGATTCGCACGGCCAAAGCGAGGTATTGACGGTGTGGTGAGTATTTGACATTCCCCGTGAGTGAACGGGCAGAGGTCCTTGGGGTTATCGCAGTGTGGCTTTCTCGATGCAATCTCGATTAACGAAGGAGCAGAATTAATGAGCCACGTAACAGGTACACGTCTGGCCGAAGGACACGTTTAGGGAATGTGTGATGCGTCTTCGTGATTGAAGGGGAAAATAAGGGATCCGATAGAGGCTAATGGGATTCCTTCACGATTCTTCAATTAAGGGCTTTATCCGCGATTTGATTTGTTTGAGCTGTGGTCATTGGAAGGATGGGCTGGTGCTTGCAACTTCCTTCCGATGGATAATGGAGGAAATCACCGCCATTTGTATTATTTATTCAGGAGCTTAGGAACGTGTGGGTAGCGATTGGCTCGGTTAATGAAAGTTTAACATTTTCTATCATAATTGGACTTGTTTCGCGAATTAAATTATGTTGCTAATGCCTTGAAATCTGAATTTTTCATATTATCGAATTAAGATTATTATTATTTACTTTTACAGCGATGTTAGGCCAACANATTGTAATAGGTTTTCTTTAATTATGTTAATTAAATTTGAAATTTAAATTATGGGAGATCGAGACTACCAAGTCTCTTTAACCCTTGTTCACTAGCTCTCGTATGCTATGATTATTTATAGGCTGATTGCGCCTCAACTACGTGGATTTTTTCCACTTTTATAATATTGCGAGTTACAGAGAACAGAAAAGGCCAAACACCTCACTCCTGATGTTACCTTGAAAGCCTTTTTCCCTTCCCAGGAGTTTTGATGACTTTTTCAGATTGCATAATTATGTAAAATGCCTCCAGGAAAGTTATATACTACTCCATACATCGTGATCGAATCCACTGCCACACGGCGAAAGGCAGGGTACTTAAGCGTATGTAGATGAAAATAAATTTTTTTGATAATTTAATTTAATAAGTCATTTGAAACGTATAAGCTCGGCTTTTAAAATTGTCTTGATTGTCATGGGGACGCAATGTTAATGACCACAAAGTTCTACAAAACTTTCGTAATAATTTGATTACTACAATTCGAATATGAAAGGGTATTCCACGACCAAAATAAGAAACTTTAGTCGATTACCTTTTTACATGACTTATATCGACTTCGTAGACTTCGACTGACCATTATTTCTAATGTAATTTTGTAAATTTGTACGGGTGAAGAATAAGCATCTTTAGACGTTTGAGAGTCAAAGATATATTAGATTTACTATACCCTACATGTTTAGCGTTGCTTGTTTTTATATACGATTTTAAGATGCCCATAGAGAAATTAACTTTTAGAATACCTTGGGGTCGTTGAAATCTTTCAAGTAATTTCCGTAGTGTTAAGGGAGTTTTACATCTCGGATACTGCAGATCCCCATGAGTAACTATTCAAGCTCCATTATTACTAGACGATGCTTCTATAAGCACGCCCTACTCGTTTCATTTGTTTATCTCGTTGGTGGAATCACTGTGTCTTGCTGAGGCATGTAACCGCGAAATCGGCTCGCCGTATTGAGTTTGGTGGTGCTTGTGCAATTGATGCCTCGTGCACCACCGAGCAACGTCGTGTTCGAGTCATTCATTAGTGGTGTCCAAGCTGGGGTCTGCGAGTTGTCAATGGCGCTGCTTCCTCTGACACATATGTCAGGATCTCCCAACTATCTCATCATTCAGCTGAAAATAGGGCGAAAAACTTAATGGAGTTAATTAATACAACTCGTGAGGGAAGTTTTAAATTAACATTATTCATATTTTACTTATACATAACTGAGTACTGTGGGAGAATGAAAAATGTTCCGTGGGTGTTCCTCTATTTACGTATTGTGATAACTGAAAGTCGCCCATATGCGTATAGCAGAGGGTGTAATTCTCGAGCGATCGACCTATTTATTATTTTTATTACTGTCATGGGTCGTTTTGGGAAACTATGAATTTCAAAACGAATATTTTTTGTGAATTTGGCAACTTCTTCGGGAACTTACAGAAAGATTGCTTCCTTTCGAAGAATTTAGCGCTGTATTTAGTCCCTGAAGTGACGTTCGAAAAGTAGGTTCCTTTGAATACTAAGCCCAAGCTTGATTGCCTTTAAATTTACATTAAAACCATGCAAGCTGCCATATTACATGTAGTAGGGATGTGGAAACACTGAGCTCCCTACCAGATTAACTATCAGATCGTTGTGCCTTATACCATCTGGAAAAGGGACAAGTGATAGTTATATGCAATATGGCTATTATCTCACTAATTATTGTTATGAATGAGATGAATTTCATAGCTCAGCATCACTCATACCTCAACATCTTTCACATTATCACATCCACGAACAGGACAACCCATAATCTCAAAAAATTTCTTAGACGCCTAACCTCGAAAACGTTCTATTAACATTCAAAGATCACCAAAACTTCTATATTTATTTATTCCTAAGAGAAGCCATAATTCTATCAGTACTTCTCCTGGTTTTTATATATTTATGTATCAAAATTTAAGAAAGTACTATATAATAAATAATAACGTGCATAGTAGATTTTATTGTGTTTTCGATATTCTTACAAGCTCTCGCAACGCGCTCGACTTGAAAGCGGTCCTGGGTTCGATTCCCGGTGGAGGCTTACGTGCGAAATGACCGCAGCTGTCAAAGTACTTTTAGCAATATTATTATTAATGTCACAAGCTCTCCTTTCATAGCTGAAGTTTTGAATTAGTCCCTATCGGTAGCACTGTCATTACACTGCATTATGTTAATGTAACCATCCCGTATAATTTTCATTAGTCTTTTCTTACCGTATGCAATTCTTGTTGTGCTTACAATTTCCTCCTACTTTAAGCTTTCCTCCCAAAACTTTAACTTTAGTGGTGTCTCCTCACAGAGTCTTTAAGCTTATTTGTTTTATAATTATTATTATTGGTTGTGTCCAATATTATACTGTTAATATTTACTTCTATGTATCTCTGACTTCAGGTTAAGTAGGAGGTCTGCTCTCCGAATAGAGAGTACCGTATTGATATTCGCAGACTATAATTTTAAATCAACTTTGAAAAGAATGAAAGCTTCTTTTTCCGTCGAGGAAATCAAAGAATTCAATGTACTATGAAATGAGGAAATACCTTCGAAACACAATTCCGTTCAAATCACTTAAAAGGGCGCGTTATCAGATGTAAATACGAAAATTAAATAAGGGGATTTGAGGATTTGAAAAGCTTTAGGAAAACTCCAGAGAATTCGAGATTAGTTGAAGATTTCTCCGAGGAAATCCTCTCAATGCTCAAAGGAAAGATCCACATGAACGCAATTATCAGGTCCATAAAATTCCGAAAGAATCTCATGAGCGTTACAAATCCCAGATTTTCGACTCTCTATCGAAGAGCGTGAGGCGTAAAGACATTTTCCTTTAGAATTTTATAAATATATCCTTAGCGACGGAGCACTATGTTTCCTATTTGAAGAAATAGAGTATGAGATGATGAAGGTTACCTGTTCGGATTCAAGAGTAACATTTCCCTACATATGGGGTGTTTTCCTTTATAAGATATATTTTCTTTTGGCAGTGGGGTTTTATCTTGTTTAAGAGGTTAGTCTAAAGAAAACTCATAAGCTGAATGCACAAGATGAGGTGAAAATTATAAGCTGCATATCTCCGTCACCACTTTCACATCTTCGTAACTGCGCTATTTCTGTTTTTGTATGTATTAGAGGGCCTGTATATATGCCTGTAAATTACTTTTGTCCCCTTCAGATTGACTTAACATAATGGACTTTGACATAATGTTGACATCGACATAATGGAAGACAGCAAGATATGGGTGAAGAAAAGCATCTTTCCTTTTATTCATTGCTATTAAGAAGTTTCTTCTTAGGGCTGTAGTGCTGCACTTACAATTACATTTTCCTTTTTTTTGAATAGGATTCTGGCTCAGTAAGAAAAGGAAACCAATATTGTTCGCCTCAATCTTTCGCCAAAGCTTTTGGCTACTGATGTTGGTGGATCAAACTATCCTTTGGGTTGACTATTCAGACAAGAACTCCATTTTGGATCAAGCATGAGTACTTAATGTGTAGAGGAAGGGAGATGGATGCTTCTCCGCCACATCCAAAATCCCTAACACAATTCAGTATTTTTTGGTCAAACTTATTTCCCTCCCATCACTTCTCTCCGTACTGATTGTACTGTTCCAACCCCCAACCGCCTCTTCTTCTCTTTCAGGACTATGCGTTATTGCGTATGGTTCAGTCAATTATGACTTGGTTTACGATATAATTTTCTCTGTTTGAAGCGTTGGCTTTAGCTTAGTATAGATTCCACTATGCATCCATGATGTTTCCATTTTGGAACACTTTCACTTTAAACGATGTTTAATTGCAACTAATCCTCACTTAGAAGTTCATAACTTAGATTTTATCAGAAGTCCGCATTTGTAACCATCGAGACGCTTTTGAGTAGATTGTTGTCTTCATTCAAATAGACGGTAGTATTACGTAAAGAATGTTACCTCTACGTGAATTAAAATGGATTTATTTCTATGTCGGGCTCCCGGATAGCCAAGTGGGCAACGCGCTCGACTTCGGTGAAAGCGGTCCCGGGTTAGATTCCCGGTGGGGGCCTATGTGCGAAATAACCTAAGCTGTCGAAGCACTTTTAACAATCCCTCCTCTTCAAGTGGTCAATCCGAAGATTGATTTGCAGCAACATGACTTGATGCAGAACTCCATTCTCTACGTCTTTCTGCTTTCCTTTTCTTTTTTTTCTATTATATTTCTTCGTATGATTTACACCCCACATCCTTCATAATCTGGTCCATATACCTCATGCGTGGTCTTCCTCTAGGTCTTTTCCCCTCAACATGCCCTTCTATTACCGTCTTCAGAAGTCCTTCATGCCTTATTAGGTGGCCTATAAGTTTTACCCTTCTTTTAACAATTGATTTCCACAAGCTTTTCTTTTCGCCTACTCTTTCCATAACCTCTTCATTTGTGATTCTGTCAATCCATTTTATTTTGAGCATGCGTCTATAACACCACATCTCAAAAGAATTCAGCTTTCTCTCTTCCTCGTTCCCCAGGGTCCAAGTTTCACAGCCGTAACATGCCACATTCCAAACATATGCCTTTAGAAGCCTTTTTCTGATTTCAAGACTGACGTTTTTGGAAGTTAGAATCTTTTTCTTTTTGTTAAAAGCAGCTTTTGCTTGAGCGATTCTACTTCTTACTTCTGTTTTGCTCCTGCCGTCCCTACTGAACCTGCTACCTAGATACAGAAATGAGTCAACTTGTTCAAGTAGTTCATTTCCTACGTTAATTCGAACTTCTGCTTGCTCTTGTTTGTCACATACCATCACTTTCGTTTTGGATTTATTTATTTTCATGTTAAATTCTTCATCCATTACTTTATCCATTCTAATTAGCATGCTTTCAAGGTCTTCTTCACTTTCTGCTAGGACAACTATATCGTCGGCATATCTTAACATATCTATTCTTTGGCCATGGATTAATACACCTGACTGTGAATCTTCTCTGACTTTTTTAAGTGCTTCCTCTATGTATAGATTGAAGATAATGGGAGATAAAGCACATCCCTGGCGGACACCTTTCCGTATCTGAGTCTCCTCTTGTTTTGTCCTTCCACGGATAACAGCTGTCTCATTTTTGTAGAGGTTCCATATTATTCTTCGGTCTTTATAGTCTATATCTGCTTTTCTCAAAACCTCAAACATTTTATCCCATTTGACATTATCAAATGCCTTTTCTATGTCCATGAAAGCTATGTATGTAGCTAGATTCCTTTCCAGTCGCTTTTCTACGATTAATTTTAGGGCTAGAATTGCTTCTCTGGTTCCTTTGTTTTTCCGGAAACCAAACTGGTCTTCCGAGAGTGCAGCTTCAACTTTTTGCTCTACGCGGTTTAGGACAATTGTAGTTATTATTTTTGATGCATGGACAACTAGGCTGAGAGTCCTATAGTTTTCACATCTTGTGGCATTTGTCTTCTTGGGGATGGGGATCATAATGTTTTTCTCGAAATCTGTGGGCATTTCCCCTTGTTCATATATGTTACACACAAGGTTAAACATTTCTTGTTTCATTTTAGTTCCTCCTGCTTTGAGAAGTTCAGCTGGGATATTGTCAATACCAGGGGCTTTGCTGTTTTTCAGTTTCTTCAGAGCCAGCTCAAACTCGTCTTTCAAGATAGGTCCACCCAGGCTATTTTCGTCAACTTCTGCTTCTTCTTCCATAGTGTTTCCAGGCAAAACTTCTCCGCTATACAGTTTACCTATGTACTGCTTCCATCTTCTTGCAACTTGGTCGTCATCGTCCAGCATGATGCCATCCTCATCCATTACTGCCCTGCTTCTGTTTCTTTTCTCTCCGAAGAAATGTTTTATACATTTATATGCTTTGTCTATGTTACCCTTTTTCATGTTATCTTCAACTGAAATGCAGGCATCTTCCAAATAATTTTCCCTTGCTTGTCTTGCCTCTCTATTAATTCTATTCCTCAGAATTCTGTACTTCTTTTGGTCTTCCTCTTTGTTTGAACTTTTAAATTTTCTTCTCTCTTCTATCATATTCAGCAGGTCATTAGTAATCCAATCCTTCTTTTTCTCTACCCTTTCCTTTCCTACTATTTCTCCCGCTGCTTCCAAAATACCATTTTTTATAGCTTCCCAGCTTTCTTGAATATCATTGCAGCCCTGCGTATTTATTTTCTTGTCTGTCGTCTGCTGATACAGCTCCAGTGTGTTCTTGTTTTTTAGTTTTTCTAAATCCCACTTACATCGATTTCCCTTCTTGAGTCTCTTGAATTTTAGTTTACTCGTCATCATTACCAATAAATGGTCACTACCCAAATCACAGCCTGGGTATGATCTACTATCTTTGACTTGGTTTTTAAATCTTTGTTTTACTAGGATGAAATCAATTTGATGTCTATTAATATCGCCAGGCATTTTCCACGTATATCTTCTTCTTGGATGGTGGTTGAAGAAGGTGTTCGTTATACACAGTTTATTCCTTTGGCAGAAATCCACTAGTTTATCTCCCCTTTCATTCCTCACACCCAATCCAAATTCCCCTGTTATACTTTCTTCCTTTCCCTTTCCAACGATAGCATTCATATCTCCCAAGATGATAAGATTTTCATCTCCTTTAATTCTGCCAATTATCTCTTCAAGTTTATCATACATCATGTCAATTTCATCTTCTTCATGACTAGATGTTGGCATGTATACTTGGATTATGATCGTATCTCTTGGTTTACTTTCTAACCTTACAAGAACAATTCTCTCACTATGTTGTATATATCCTTTCACTCTTACTCCCAAATGCTTGCTGAGGATAACTCCAACTCCTGCAGTCCCAGGTTTGTCTTTATCTGTTCCACTGTGTATAACTCTGTAATCGCCTGACCAGAAGTCACCAGGATTTGGCCACCTCATTTCGGAAATTCCTAGTATATCAATATTCATTCGCTTCATTTCAATTTTCAAATTTTCTAACTTTCCACACTGCAAAAGTGAGTTAACATTCCACGTCGCCATCCTTACAAGACTACTCTTAGGTTTACACGTCTCTTTAGTTGTCCCCGCCCGGAGATCCGAATGGGGGACTATTTTACCTCCGGAGAATTTAACCAAAGAGCCCTCCATCATGATTTGCTGATACTTGGGATACCCATTTTGGGTCTTCAATGGAGTGGTTTCCCGTTGCCTTCTCCATTCTATGCCGTTGGCCATCTTGTGGCTCATCCGCCTTTAGGAGCAGTTTCCTACCCCAAGGACAAGAGAGTGCCCTTCCTTTTACCCGCTCATCCGCCCTCCTAGGAGGCCGTTGGCACTTGGTAGAGGGTGGTCTCCTTATACCGGGAGATATTCGGTCCCTACATTCGTCAGCCGCCTGTATATAACATATATACACAGCCGTTGCCCCCTCTCTACCACGGGGAGGTGAATGTTAGGATTTCACCATCACTGAAACTGGGACCAAAAGGCATTTCCCAGCTTCTCTGGATCTTTAGAGAGGCTTTTAACAATACTACTACTTATTTCTATATCATTTTCGTTTACCTTGATGATGGAAACAAAGGAACAAATTAAAATGTAAATTTCTTCTTTTGTTTCAAGAAGTGAAGAAGAAGTAGCATTTGGCTCGAGAGCTGTACAAAGAACATGCGGACTCGATACGATCTTAAAAGTGGTATCTGCAGCTAGGTAATGTAGTTATGATATGGTTTATTTGAGTGAAGCTTCTGAAAAATCATTATAGTCGATAATCGACATCGATATAATTGCCTTCCACTCTTGGTACAGATAGCCGTGATTCGAGTTGTTCGTCATCGCTGGAAAATGTGGTCACACAATAACTTTGAATGAGTTCAAACTTGTTTGGAATTAATTACGGATAAAATTTATTTGTTCATAGTTTATTTCATTAGTAAATGTTAACATTTTGCTGGAGGTAGGTCAATTATCTACTCCGGCGCTTTTACTAAAATTACAGAAAATTTACAACCATAAACTAAACGAATTCGCTAATTAACGTGAACGATTAACTTAATTAGCCATGAAGATCTCAAATACCCTGAATAATCCTACAGGTTCCACCACACCTTTGTAATTATATGAATGAAAATGGTGTTAGTTATGATTGCTTTGGAAATTAATTTTAAGTGCATTGTATTGAATCGAACAGTGTGGAAGAGACGCGGCTGCAGTTCATTGATTGGAATACCTGCCACAAAAGTAGTGGACCTGGGTTCGTGTCCCTGGCATGTCGTTATTTTTCACACCTATCATTCCTTAGGATTCAGCCGCACGGCTCTTCTGTGCTTACTCAATTACCTTCCCTCAATCCTTACATTATATTTATCCAAATACTCTGTAGTATTGTTAAAAACTGTTTGTTGATTTAATGTTTGATTGATTGTTTGATTAACTGATTCATTGTGAATTAGTTGCACTCTACGATTGTAACATCACTACCAAACTTACAATTAGTGCCCTACTGCGACGGAAAATCATTCTTAATGTATACAATATCAATTATGCAATGATAATAGTATTAGCAATAAAATACACCACGATGACTCCTTACATTTCAATGGAAAAATAAATATCAGGATAAAATTTTCTGGTATATTCTTACAAGAAAGTGCTCCGGATGACTTAAATGATGACATCACTTATGCCGTCGATGATTCCCTACACTTCATCAGGCTTACACCCAGATTATTCGTATCAGTACCCTTCCATACACCCTAATTTCATCTGAAATTCCTATCCTCTTTTCCGAACTCTTCTTTTCAACGCCAAACCCCTCTTTCAAATTTCGCTCGACTCAATCCACAAATATGTAAATTCCGCACCCACTTTGCCCTTTTTCACTCTTCCCCTTCAGAATATCACAAGCCTCTCATTTTCATTCCAAATTCCATTGCTTTATCATTTAAATAGCTCCGAGACTAGTTTTTGGAAAAGGTAGCGAGAAGCAGCCCTAACTATGGTGAGATATTAATGACATTTGGTGTGATTCCTGCTTCCGTAGTCTTTTTATGGAGGAATGTCTTTTTTGTGTCCCGAGTTAAAGTGCGAGCAGATTTTTGAACGTATCTTTTTCCTTATTGAGTATTTTGAGCTTTTATTTGTTTATTTTGTCTATATTGCTTCGCATTTTTGTGTTTGATTTGTTCATTTTATCCATATTTGCCTTCTGACGAGTTGCATAATATATATAAATTTAATTCCTGAGTAACTGGTGAGACAGATCTTTTCAGTTACTGATTCTCCCGAAATAAATACGTACTTGCGTATCGGTGAACACTGTTTTGGATTCCTTCCTTGAATAAGGATCTGCGAGCAGAAGTAAAGGATTCTCTTGCGTGCCTTCACTGCTTGAACCACCACGTGAATTGTAGGCAATTTAGAATCGGTTCTATTGCCGTTCCATATGTCTTAGGCGTTGATAGTGGCTTCAGGAATAATGATTCGCACGGCCAAAGCGAGGTATTGACGGTGTGGTGAGTATTTGACATTCCCCGTGAGTGAACGGGCAGAGGTCCTTGGGGTTATCGCAGTGTGGCTTTCTCGATGCAATCTCGATTAACGAAGGAGCAGAATTAATGAGCCACGTAACAGGTACACGTCTGGCCGAAGGACACGTTTAGGGAATGTGTGATGCGTCTTCGTGATTGAAGGGGAAAATAAGGGATCCGATAGAGGCTAATGGGATTCCTTCACGATTCTTCAATTAAGGGCTTTATCCGCGATTTGATTTGTTTGAGCTGTGGTCATTGGAAGGATGGGCTGGTGCTTGCAACTTCCTTCCGATGGATAATGGAGGAAATCACCGCCATTTGTATTATTTATTCAGGAGCTTAGGAACGTGTGGGTAGCGATTGGCTCGGTTAATGAAAGTTTAACATTTTCTATCATAATTGGACTTGTTTCGCGAATTAAATTATGTTGCTAATGCCTTGAAATCTGAATTTTTCATATTATCGAATTAAGATTATTATTATTTACTTTTACAGCGATGTTAGGCCAACATGCCCTCTCTTTCACCTAACCGCTGAAGATATTACATGAAAATAATATTATTGTAATAACCAAAAATTATCGAAGATAATTATCATAAATCTAGAAAAAAAATCAAAACATCTAAGCAATTTATAAGTAAATGATTTGTATCACAACAATTTATACTATCTAATATTCATAATAATTAAAATAATAACAGATTTTACTGTTATGCAGTCTTAAAGTCAATATTTATATCAGTGTATTAATCACAACTGTTCTTGTAATATTTTTAGTCATTCTTCGAAACATCTAAACCCAATCACACCAGATTTAAAAATACACTTATTTATATGTATGTTACGTATATGTCATAAACACAAGGATTTAAATGTGTACTATTTTCTAGTAATTCATTACTTTTGTAAGTGAAAGTGAGTGAAACCGAAATAAATGATAATTAACAGAGAGTAGAATTTGACCAAGTTTTCGTTTTTACAATTAAATAGAAGACCATTGCATTTAATCGTTTTTTACAGAGGAAAAATGATAAATATCTTGTATATTGCAACAACATTGACCACAATTTTCTGTATGTTATTACTGAATCATGCTTATTCTAAATTCATTTCAATGAAAAATTATTAGGTTTACAATACCGAAGCTACATCAAGTTCGCTGAAACAAATGGAATTAATCCTTGATTTGAAATTACTGATTTTGAGTATTTTAGAAAAAAATGTTTAGACAATTTAACTTTAGCGTGGGTAAAGTACTACTTTGGTTAAATTTAGGCAAAATCGATTTATATTGCAACTTAATAACAAACAATGAACTGAAGGTACAGCTCTTAAATAAATTTCTTTTGGACGAAATTGAAACTTTTAATTCTCCTTTTCCTTTAACCAATTGTCAGCGTAAATTAGATCTAGATGCTAAATAATGCTATAAGGTAATTTAGATTGATTGGGAATAGAAGAAATGTAGTTATGGATTAGGAAATCCCAAGTGAAGCTTAGTAATATGCATTCGAAGTATGAGAGAGTATCCTCAAAGATGGGGGTGTGAAAAACCTGCACACCAGCAAAAAGATGTTAAAAAAAGATACCCTTATCATGACAAAATAAAGGTAGTACAAATAGCAACTATACACTGTACACTATAAATAGTATACACTACCAATAATACGTACAGCAAACAAAATGAAACATTATTAAAATTCGTAGACAAAGTCTATGAACCGACGGGTAAATGCAATGAAAATAAAAAAACAGCGTAAAACGTGTGTGGCACGGGAATAGTTTGTAATTAATCTTATTGCTAAGATTCGCTAGAAGTTCACTATCAATAGTTAAAACCAAATACATTTGCTTTTACTGTGTAATAAACTAAAATATGAATAATTCAAAATGTAAATATATCATATCTCTATACAGATTATGTACATATTATACATTTTTGTATCATTTTCACATATGTTTTACGTGTGTGTGAATAGGAATAAGTATAATGATCTTGAATAAGTGTGAGTTTTTCCATTCGGACTTTGGAGAAATTTCGTGACTCCTTGAATGGAGAGCAGTTTGAATCTTTCCTCATGGTTGAAGTTATCACCATTCTGTTTTCGCATTATATGTGTGGAGAGAAACAGCAGTATAATAAGGAATAATCATGAAAATAACAGTATAATAAGGAACATATAGCTAAACGAGCAATCCGGACTTATTCAGGGCCCAAACGGCCTCCGACCACTTTCTACTTCCGCTTCCTTACGGAAGTTTATTCGGAGAATACGCTATTGAAATTGTAATCTCAGAATAAAAGGGAAACTACGAACGCCTTTTGAGGCATTAAAACCACTCCAGTCATTCCTTTCCTGGGAACGTTCGCCTTCCACTGCTTATGAGGAAAAAGACCAATTTGTAGAGCAACTGGAGTCTGCCTTTTTTAGCTCGTTCTCTCACAGATAGGATCCATTTCTATTTCATTATTTTTCCTCACGCTCGCAGTAGATGTTTGCAAACATCTGGAATGGCACGATTTCAGTGAAGCCGACTTCTACTTTCATCTTTCCACAAATTGCTTGCGCAGCAATGTTTACATTTTAAACTTTCCACCAACCTTTTTAAGTGTAATGAGACTATTATTTCTGAAATAAACAATTATGTATGAGAGAAACCTAAAATTTCTAAATTTTGGGAATCATCTAAATATATACACGCTAATACGGCCAAATATTCATATCTTTCAATAAGTAAGGGTGGAGTACAACACATATATAGAACCTGATAAACTGTTACAATTTTAGACACTTATTGTTTATATACATTCTTATTATAAATGTTTGATCACATCTACATCTACATTAATATCCTGCAAGTGTTTTTTAGAAGGCTGCGATTCTAGAAGAATTCTAGTCGAATTAAAATTCAACGAATATCACAGCAGCTAATCAAAAGAAGCAAACGATAAAATCCTTTTTCATTTTTCTTTATCATAGCACTACCTCGTTAAAAGTCGAAGATATCCGTGAGGTTTAAACACGGTTTTACGTTATACTTTTATATTAAAAGAAGATGACAATTGAATCTCTCAGCTTCAATATATTCATTTGAAACTCTAACTTGTTCTTGACTGCAATGTTGAGTTAGGTCCGAGATATTTTACTAAATTGAGATGAGTATTCTCTTTTTAATCAAAATATTCTCCAGATGTGCGTACTGAGGAGAATTGTCTGTTCAGTCTGGTAATGAATGATCGATTCATATTAAAATTAGATCATCACGGTGAAGTATTCAAGTCATGCCACCTTACAATTTATGCAACCTTAGACTCACTTTCTATTTTCAGGATACATGCATACATTCCCTAAGTTTTAGTTCTTCGAAAACAGTTTTATGAGAAAATTATTTGCTCGTGTGATACGTTTCATTTTTGGTGTTTTTACGATTTCTTGATGACGCACATTCTCGCGTCACTCACTTCTAAGAAACAGCACCATAGAGTAAAGAAATAATGATTTAATTGAAAGTCAAATCCGTTAACATATCGCTAGATATTGCATATGCATCCTCGACAAAACACCACTAAGGTACATGATGTTAATATTGCGTTTTCGTTCTTGACAGTTACTATTTCATCCATCACAAACTTAATTAGCTTATGAAAAGACAAAACTGAGATTGTTGATTGGTTGGACGTTGGTCTATTTTTGATTGACCGAGAGGTAAAAAATATCGAAATGTTGATTTTGAGCCACAGAAGTTAAAAGGAAAAGAATACCGTCAGCAAAATCCTCACGTGAAGGTATTTCCTTTTAAGCCCGAGGCTGCGTGCGTAGGAACTCCATCAAGGAAAACTCTCAACAGATGTTTAGTTCACTTCTCCTTCATCACAAAGGGGTTGGAATCTTCCATTTTCTGTAACAATGCCCTTTGTAAAACAACATCTTCTTATCGTTTTAACATTTTTCGTAAATCTTTCATCTTCTACCGACTTGAGGTTATGCCGCGAAAGATTGAAATTCTCGAGGAAGAGAAACACTTACATATTATCATCGCAGCGATGAATTCGATTATCTTTGTCAAATTGTATTTCAAGAAGTCTTCAGATATACAAATGTTGCCATTAAATATTTATGAATTATGTACGATATTATATGTATTATATCGTCATTATTCCCTTATGATCAAATATTACTACTATGAGTGATTTTCCATAACATTGATGGAAAAGGTTAGTTGCTCTTACCATTTGTATGTACAATATTGGAGAGACGGTGTGTCAAAGGGCGATAAATTGGTCGTCACGTCCTGAAGAATAATAAAAATTAGACGAATACCTTTATCACAGAGTGTGTTTATCAAATCACCATGATTTCAAAGAGTTGAAACCACCGTCGTCGTTATTCTGGAATATGAGGGCACTATATATAGGAATATGATTTATTTGGTTTTGTGGAGATCAACAGCGAATGTGATAAGAAGGAACCGAGAGAAGAATAGTAGGAACATAAAACACTGGCATAGAGGAAGATGTCTCAAATTTCACCCTTCGATTGCATTCTTCACCTCCATGCATACATAACTGAATATAGTTGAAAACACGAGATTCAATTATTGCTATACCTATTAACTAAATGTTTCTGTCCTGCATAATAAAACTGTTACACCTCATTTTAATTGGACTGTGTTTCTCTCAAAGTTTAACGGATTATTTTAGGAGGCTAAATTTAAAAAATTTCTTCTATCAAATTGAAAATTTGCCCATCAGTTGCTTCTCTGATTAAGAATTTTCTTTTCCACTTGAAAATGATAATTAAGAAAGAGAATTGGTCGAAATACACATTTGGGCACGCCAAGTCTTTCTTTCTGATTGCTCTGTGGAAAAAAGAATTTCATTAAACTGTTTTTTTTTTCAAAATTCAAGATGGATTCAGATTCGCAAATATTTTGCACTGTTGGGGAGTAGCTCTTACCTGTGTTGGCTTTTCATGTATGATTTAAACAGCTGCATCGTCACGATTTTCGCAGACGGAGAGAAAAATAATGGCTATGAGAGGGCGGAATTCCCCAAAGCTTAACTTACGAGATTGAAAAGCTCACGGAATCTAGATCTCGAATTGGAAGACGGAAGATCAAAATGAAACTACTTTACGAAAGATGCATTCACAGATTGCGTGAGATTTCTAGACTTGGCTTGTAGACTTCTGGTGCCTGTGCAAAATACTCAAAATCAATTCTTCAATATCTTTGCAAATATTCCTCACTTCAGAAGCATCGTGCTTCTTCAAAGAGAATTTCTTCCATTCATAAAATCAAGAATGTATGAACGTCTCTTCAACATTTTATTCGCCATACTCTGACTTTCTCTCGGTCTTCCTCTCCCTTTAGAATCCGTCACCAGATACAAATTCGTAATTATGCTTCTACCCATCCTTTCCATTCTTGCAAACGAGCAGAAACACCCCTTTCTTAAACGTAGCATTTATTTTGATTCTTAAGCAGTCATTACCCTTTCATTAACTGCTTTATCTTCATAATTACTCATAGATGCATAGCTAAGGCTGAAAACCTGTAAAACGTGGAACTGGAGGTGCACAGGGCGGAGATAATTACGATTGACCTAAATGAAAGTTATGATGTATCGAAATCGAAATTTCGAAAAATCTCCTCATTTTGTGTATTGCCGCAGCTTTTAAAGATCGATTTCGAATTTGTAAATAATGTAAATAACAAAGGAGGAGGAAATAAATGATTTTGCCCAGAAACTTACTGAGAGGGTCGGTCATAAAGCAATGCTCCACATGCGTTTGTGAATATTCCCTACCGTTCCTTTCTCCACACACAGTAATTCAATCAAAGGACGTTGTATGTAACGTGTAACATGGTCATGCTTCATTTTGTAAGCTTTCTACAGCCATGCTCTCTGCAGGAGAAAACTAAAACTATGCCCATACATGTGCGTGACATAAAAAAAATCGAACTTACAATTTCGAGTTACTAGCATTGGAATTGGCTGGAAAAAAGAATGCAGAGTATTAGGTTTTGGTCTATCCTCGTAGCATATAAAAATAGATGAGAATAATTTGGATTGAATGCGGGATCTTGGAGATACTGCCTGTTTTTTATTATAGTTATAGGCAACTTTATATGCAGATTTATTCAGCATTTGGCAGGAATTTCCTTTGTTTAAGCAACTTTTTAAAACTGTTAGCTTTTGTAGTATTAACTTATCTCAGGGTCTCATGAGGTACCATGGCTCATGACTACACATGGCGACAAAAACCGTCATTATTGTTCCTTATTTAATCCATTTGCACAACATTATTTCTACTTTTCACAGCTTGTATTAATAAACCCAACTTATTTTATAACACAAGGTAAACGTGGCCATTCTCGCCTTTTTTTCGACAGTTTGTCCTCATACCAACTACTACTCTTCCATCGAACTCTCTCGTCATTCAGTCCGCTTTACTTACTATATTTTCATCCGTCTTTTTCACGTCTCCAAACCATTTCAACTTAGCCCTTTTCTATAGAAAACTTTCAGTTAAATTTAGTCTCCATTCATTTATTACACTGTCATTAGCTTTAGATTAGAAAAATTTCCACACATACTTTTGATGAAATCCATCCTTTAGCGTACAGTTATCTCAAGCAAGACAAATCTCAAGAAAAGAACCATCTCGCATGTGTTTCAGAAACACGTCACAGTTCCTCGCAAAGAAAAGACATTTTCCAAATAATACAGCCGAACGAATCCCAGCGAAAATTGCATATCGTTGGACCGCGCGGTGACATACATGTACATACATCGCTACCTTGCGAGCCGCTGCTCTGCTTGTGCGAGTAGGCTTATACACGGAGCGATCGAACCATTTCTCTTGATTATGCTGTCGAGGATCGTCTTCAGGAAGAATGAGTTTTAAGAACTTAAGCTATTGCGTCTAATCACTCTCAATTCACGATCTTTGTTGGATCGGCCGGAATAGCAAAGAGGTGGTTGTATCACTTCTTTCGTAAATGTGTTTTCTCTAAATTCATTTATCAACCGCCCCTAATCTCTATTCCTCCGATTCGGCAATGGTTGGAAATTGGAGCTCAATGTAGAAAAATTTCCAGTAATTAACTTCGAGAGAAAATCCCTTTCAAAATTTATTCGTACAGTCTCAGAGGGAAAACCCTATTAAAAGTAGAATCAGTGAAATATTTTGTAGTAACTCTCACGGATAACTTAACATAGAGTACCCACATCCGTAATATATGTGGTAGAGCAGTTAATAAAATCGGATTCGTCAAGAGAATAGTCGATAAGAGTAAAGAATAAGTCCGTGAACGTTGTTAGTATAAGTTAGTTAGGCCCCATCCTGAGTATACACGTAGTGTATCGGCCGAAAAGTGTTGCATTCGAGAATTAGAAAAGATACACCCAAAGGCGATACGTTTCGGCAAATGAATAATCGTTACTTAGAAGCTTCAGTACGCAAGATGGGAATCTCTATAACATAGGATACTAAAAAACGGTATAATTTACTTAATAAGTTTTAGAAGATAAAGCAGTTATTATGCGCCCTCCCCGTTACGTAGGCCGTTCTTATAATGCGAGATGAATCAGAGAAATAGATGCAAGAACTAGTCCTTTCAGGAATTCATTTTTTCCGCGAACGATACGCGAAATTTATCGATTGAGGAAGTAGAGGTATGGTACATGCACCCCCTGCCATACGCCGAAAGGCGGCCTGACACGGTACAGATGCAGATGTAGAATAGGCTACATTCTCCTTTCTCAATTCGAAGGTTATTTCTCTTATCCCAGAACCATGTTGTTCTTACAAATACCTCTATCAAAGTGTCACACATGATGAGTCATGGTGCATACACCCCCTGGCACAAGCCGAAAGGCGGCTTGCAGGGTACGTTTGTAGATGTAAATCCCCCACCTTAGAAAGAGAGGGAATATTTTCGCAACGCTCCCTGTTTTGTCGGTGTAAATTTTAACGGAACGTATATCTTTGCTGTGCTCGACTCCGCTGGCACAGGTTTCATCCGCAGTAAATAAATAAAATTCATCAGAAGGCACTCCTTCGCGGAACACGCAACATCGCAGTGGAGAGACAAACGCGCATGCGCAGAGGGAGGAATTCCGTAATGAAGAAATCTCTTTGGAGGACAGGTGTGGAGCGGGGGTGGGAATGCAGATGGCATCGGGGGACGTTATTAAAGGGAGCGTTTAATTGAGTGGGAGTGCGAAAGAAGGGAGGAAATTAACGACTCGGCGGGACCTTAGGAGATAAGGGAGTGATATATGGGGGCCGCTGGTTCATTTGGCCGCGGACATTCTATCATAGCACTCGCATTGTCTGCAACTGCTCTTCCGCCGATTGCTCGGACAACCTCTCTCGACAGCTGCTCGCCATAATTAACGCCGTCGAGCACGCAAGACCAAGGAGGGATTACAAAGGATGAGTTTAGCAAAGCGCTGAATCTTGCGGAGAATCTAAATTTAAATCTCCCGCCTTCTTTCATCTTTGCGACCGCTCTTTCGGAATTGATCGCCTCCAAAGGAGATTAATCTTTCTCGCCCACTTTGATAATGCACTTCTCCTGAATTGTACGGGTTTTTTAGACTTCTGCTGCAGTTACTGAGGGATTTGGAGATCCTTCGCTTTGCCGTCGCTGTAGTTTATGTTTCAGGAACCAGAAGATGCCGAGCGTGAAGAAAGAAGCCGGAAATTCTCGTTTTTCCTTTATATAGAAGAAACATGCGAGCCACGTTCGGCGTTAACTAAACACCATTAAAAAAGACTGTTCATACCGAAGAAAATTCTTCTTTTTTCTATTTTCTGTGTTTTCCTAAAAGTAGCTACAAGACGAAGAAGTATTTGTCCCTTAACTGTAAAATGAGAATAAAGAATATTTAGTTTAAGTAGAGATATCTTTGCTTGAAAATTTTTGATAAAACTTTTGGAGAAGATAGAAAATGGAAGAAGGGTAACATTAAAATGCCCTTTCATTTAACTTTAGCAATCTTATTTCATGCAATTGTGCTCCTCCTTCTTTGCGGTGTCCATATTCTACTTATGTAGCAATTTCAGGTATTCCTGTGGTTTTGTAAAACAATGCTTTTATTTGATTTACCTTCGAGTTGCAAAATTTGTCTTTCTTGCAAAATTAATGAATGCAAACTTTTACAATAAAGTAGCTCTACCTACATATTAACGTAAGAAGAAAATTTGCTTTAGTTGTCCCTATGGGACTATAAAAAAATATATAAGGTAAATGAAAATAAATAATGATTTTAATATCCATAAAAATTCGTTTGAATGCGACCGTTTTCGCTACTTTATTAGCATACAAGACAAAAAATTTCCTTTGTATAGGGAAATAAAGGGCCGAAGAAGAAAATCGTTATTTAATTAAATTCGACCAAGTAAAACCAATCGAAATCCATTTTATATGAGTTTGTCAATTCATCAAGTCAATGGCGAGAGTTCGCATTGTATCGATGTTCAGCATACACCGGCAGGAAAGAGCACTTCTCTGATAGATGGATGAATATGGATTGGAATAGAGACTGCATAATTAACATAAAAGGGATGTTTAACGTTTGCTGTCGGCATTTAGAAATAATTAATGGAAAAAGAATTACTTAAGCGATTTGTAAGGAGATTATGAAAGGTCCTAAATGAAGAAAAAGCTATTTAAAACTTAAAAATGAGATGCCTAAGAAAAACATGCATTTCAAAGGATGAAAGTAAATTTTCGAAAAGATGTTGCGGAAAAAGTAAGCAAGGATAGGAAAATGCGAAGGATTGTATTTTAATGATGAAAACAATGTTTATAATTCAAGAGAGAAGAGCAAAATAGTCATACGAGAGTGCTTTTGATACAATCTCTCGGATTCTACAAATATCTTCACCACCAGTTTTTTGCTAACTTTATAAACAAAGGGAACTATATAATGAACGTCGACATCTTATCGGTGAAACTTGTTCGCTTAATCGGATTCTTAAGAATAGGGATTCTTCAACGAATTTTCCAGTTGTCTTATTTTTGTAGTTTGCATCGCTAATAGTTCTATCTTCGCCTATGAATTCTCTTCGCGAGATTAGGACTGGTAATTTTATGCCAATTAGTAGGCCATGAAATAGAAAGTTATAAAGAATTTCATGTGCTAGCCTACGATAGTTGCAAAAATTAACTTGTTGTTTCACAGAATACTCATTGACATTTACCCAGTACAATTTATGCACTCGTATCTCACAGGGCGTGAGAGTCCTCTGCAATTCACAAGCTGATGGAGTTACGGAGAGCAGATGCATTTGCAGATGATAGTTTACCTTGAATTTCTTTTGTGTAAAGTGCTCAATATATTAGTTATCATGCATACATTAATTGGTACCTACATTAGTTAATCCCCATATTATACTGTATACAGTAATACATACCCATTTACAGGTAGATCTCCTGAATTATTATACCTTCCGAATTTTATTTAAAATTTCCGCTTTATACTTATTATGTTTATAAATTGGCAAATATCTATCGTATAATTTCGGCACAATAACTTCGTTTGTAAGTGGTGGACTGAATATGTATGTATATTCTCTATAAATAACGGTTGAAAGAAACACTACATAAATTATTTACTCACTAAATTGATTTGTTTCGGTTGCAATACGTTTGAACGAGTCAAGATATCAAAAACGATGACTATATTATTGCTTCTAAAACTAGGAAGTGAGCACGACTCAAATTTTCGTTCACATTTAATCGGAATATTTAATTTCGGACTACCGCAGAACACAAAATCTGTATCCATCCAAAGGTAAATTGGCGCCCTGGGCAAGACCCAGTTCAGGCGTCCCTTATATGATGACTCATTGATTGACCTTTATTGATCGATTACAATAGTATGTTTATTACCGGATACATTTTTATGACATCTTAAGAATAGTCTAAAGTTGAATGTTAACGTGGTACATTTATTACTGTAGCTCCAATATTGTTGTTGTAATAAATGCATTGATTAAAAGATAAGGAAAGTACGCTATAATTGTGATAATGTAAGGAATTTTGTATTGATAGAAGTCATTGAAAGTTGTTATCGAAGTTTTTTTTTTTAATTTTCAGAAAAAATTCAGATGCGCTACGTTTTTATAATGATATGGATTCCGTAAACTTTCATTTCTTAAGAAAAATATTACCCAGTAAAATAAAGTAAAAACTTTCATTTCTTAAGAACAATATTACCCAGAATTCAACTACTAGAACATTTAGGACATACTCTGGTAATAGTTGGGCATGGTTTACCATTTCAGATGCGATGTAGATAACGTATATATCTTCAGTAGAGTAGATGGTTGGACTCAGCAAAACAAATCCACTGTAAATCTTATGCTGAAATTTTTGCGCCCCCAAACGTATATTTATAATAAAAAGCTAAGACTACTAAAATATTTTTTTAGAGTTTATCGAATTTTTATCAGCATTGCAATTGAAATGCACATTAAGAGATTCCTAGAGGGCCGGTTAATCCGTTTCTTTCGTCTTGTTTACTATTTCGGTCTCAAAGAGTAAGGTTTGAACCACCGGCATAACGTTTCTTAATGTGTTTTTAAAACTTCTAATTTAAAGGTATATCTTAACGCAAATGTATACGGTATTAGCACATAAATTATGTAGAAATATCTCTTTAGAAAAAATGAATGAATGCTCCTGATCCCTTCCCTTCGATTCGATTCCACTCGTAAAAGCATTATGCCTTGAGGTAGACCGCTTCCCTTTCCATTCCACTCTGCTCCTGGACGTGTGAAATATTTGGGTCGGAATCGAATAGGCAACCTAAAAGATTACACATATAAAGACCATGTTCATATAACATATCATAGAAAGTCTTTGCAGTTTTATGGGAAATACAGCGGTTAATTCACTCTCAACGATATGAAATTGGTGATGGAAGTTCTTCCAGTTTGCAGTCCTTCGGAAAACACATCCATTCCCCTATCGACCTCCTTTTGAATGTCCTCGGGATACCACTTCCGGTCAGCGGAGGTCACTGCGGGACGACCACATTCTTATCGTCCAGGCAAATCGTCAAGTGGCTCTCTCACCCCAAATACTCTGCGACGGAACTTTTTGCCTTCGAAGGCCCCGCTAAGGACCCAAAGGCCTCACTCCAGTGCCCACAATTTGGCTTCATTCCGCTAGATTTGGCAGAATTTGTCGTCACTTAGCAGAAAAAGATCATTTGGGTGGGTAATCCCAAATTTTCTGCTTTTTCAGGCAGAGTTGGAAGTGGTGCAAGAACTCTTCCCCTAATCAGCGCAAGGGAGACACTCCCCGGGGATATGAACTCGATTCTGAAGAGGTTTTGATCGGAAAGAAAAAAAGAAAAATTCTCGGACAAAGATTACCAAAGTTCGGAAATTGCACCTATGGGAAGTTGTTTGCTCCGAGGAGACAAATGTTTGATAATGGTTATCAGCCTTTTTCTTTCGATGGGGAAGGATGCCGCACTTTATCTGGTTCTTAGGAACAAGTTTGTTTTTCTCATAAATAACTTAAACACGCTATTTATAAACTAGCCAAATTCAATTTTATTTGACCTTTCTCCAGAATTCTCATCTCTCAAATACTATCTCTTCTGCCTTATTAACATGTTCAAATGGGAATAAGAATATTTTCATTAAATGTGCAATGGTATTTTGAGTTCAGTGGTAATTTTCTTTTAATATCGATTTAAAGATTAATGTTAAGAGATCTGCACCAATGAGGATGTCCAGACGTATCCAATTTACTACGTATATTGAAATTATAAAACACTCCTTTTGTGAAATCTTAAATGTGCCTAAGAGAAATACCCAATTTTGATTAATTGGAAATGATACCCTTGTAATAGATTTCTTTACAGAATAAATTTACGCTGAATATTAACTGAAGATAGCTGTGATTGCTGCTAATAAGAGATTTTTAACGCTAAAAATCATATAATACCAAGATTAGTTGGGTACAGTGGAACATTAATCATCGGTAAAATTTTGCCGAAATTCCTTATTAAGGATTTTAATTTCAACTTAGTATGCCTATAATAGCGATCATATTAATGTATTAAAAGTGTAACTTATCCTGCGGTCGATAATGGATGCTTTGAATACCACGAGAAGTACTTTCCAAGTCCAAATTTCAAATTTCAAAATCAAAGTCTGGTCACTGTATATTAGGGAAATGATTGGACGTACAATTTCCTATTCTCTATTTATTCCTATTTGAATTCCTAAGGTGCAAATCAGTGGATGCAGGACTTTCTTGTGCGTCTTTAATTTCAAATCCTGATTCCGCTACACTTACCTATAAAAATTCGTTCGATTAAATCAAACAGTATTCGAAAATTAGCATGGAAAGTGCAATGATATGTAACTATATTACCATAGAACCATACACTGTATTTTTTGTTCATATAAGCTACTATTATTTAATTTTATACGTGGGAGGATTAGTAACAGGAGCTATAGTGACGAGATCCCGGTTTAGGCAGGATCGTCCTTCTTTTAAAGTGTCTGTCCCGATACCCACATTAGTCTAGTAATGCCCTGCCTTCTTTTCTTCCCCACTAATATCTATCAATTAGGGTTCAAAGTAAAAGATATGACGTAATAACTCAGAAAATAATGCGCATTAAAATATTAATTCATCACTAAATTCTAAGTGAGTTCCTTTTTCCAGGCGTTTCCAAATTATTTGTCATTTTTGTCTCGGAGCTCATTAGACTGTTCCAAGAATGGAAGAGTGATTTAATACTTCGTATCACCCAATAGCCTTATCTCTTTCTTAAAGGTTATGTGCGCGTTTTATTTGAATGTTTAATCTGGACTCACAATTTCAATAACCGAACTCCAAGTGCAAGTTCCATGTGCTCCAGGGGACATCATAATTCCTTGCTTTCGCTGATCTGAAATCTTAGTCACCTCAACCATACTCTAGTGTGTGTCCCTCCAATGATTATTCCATCTGGTCTCCTTTCGGAATCACTGGTATATTGTATCCGATGAGCATTAATGAATTTTCGCATCCACGGAGAACATTCACCGCCAGAATCTGATGTTCTCCCTCATTAACAGTCGAATAGTAATCAATTACTGTGCCTCGTCAAAATGCAAAACGCTGAGTGTTTAGATTGCATTGGACTGAAATTGCATTCAACGGCAATGTCGCAACATTTAAGTGAACGTAAGCTGATACAGGTCGTCCTTTAGGTCGGAGGCTGCGACCGAATCAATTCGAGCACTGACAAAATATAACTTTTCAAAGCATACGTAATTTATACTTTGTTCAAATCAGCTTGATGATCAATTTACGGCAGGGAGACTGGCGGCCTACCCGATGCGAACTAAAATTGTGTCCACTACATTATTCTATGGATTATGCACATGATTATGTCGATTATTTTGATAAAAATGTTTGAAATATTAAAACCCGCAAACTAATTAAGCGTCTGCATCATCACCATCATCATCGTGGTTGTATTCTACTTTGCAAGTTAAGTCATCGTAAGTAAGGTTGTAATGTTTTTTCTCTCATTGAACATATTCTAAAATAAAGGAAAGAATTGTGCCCTTTGAAAGGGATTTCTCCATCTGATTTCCGATGCCACTGTTACCGTTACTAATGAACGGAGGGCTTACGAAAAAAAAACTGGCCAACTTGGCGGAAAAAATTTCATTGTAAAAAAACAGAAGGAAGGGGAAAATCCATGAAAACGCATTAAATATACAAAAAGTCAGAAATAAAGAAACGCCAATCGCAATAAAATTAGGCATATCAATACACGTTAGAGAATAAGGAATTGTACTGTACTTCGTGTACACCCGAGTCGCTCTAAGATTTTAGATTTTTCAATGGATATTTTTATGTGACTTGCTTATAAGTGATTCTTGCATAATTACAAATTTATCAATTACTGCTAATGGAATTCCGATGGGATTCCGGTGGCTTAACATCAATGACTACTTGCGGACATTCTATTAATGTATATTCTCGAGGAATAAGAGATAAAAGAAGTATAATTTGAACAAATCGTTGAATTGTTGAAGTTAAAATGCTTTCGCATGAATCGAGTACGTACTTCTGAAGGTATAATAGCATGTTTCAAATTGTAGAAAGTATGCCAGCTATGGAATCTGCGAATTTTCGATCTCAGATTATCAATACATTTCATCTAGACGAGCTGTAGAACGCTTAATCACTTCCTATTATTCATAGTATTTTACTTCCTTTTCTAAATACAATATATAATTAGGATAAATTCACAATTTACTAACCAACTTACGCATGTGAAGGCCAACTTAAACACAAATGAGTACGGTGATTTGTAATAACAACATTTAACAGCACACTAAAACAGTAATGCCACAACCATCGTAGTCTTCATTCTGTTTAGAACTATTGATACGTACCCAAAGTGTAGCTGAGTTAACATTTTAATATGAGCCGAGTTTAAGAGTAAACGTGTACATTGCAGCTGCAATACAATATTCTAGGGCGGTTCGAGCAATTTGCGCCTCGGACGGTCGTGACTCCCCCGGATTTCCCTCGAGTGCTGTCTGAATGGAGGGACGGGCAAAATTACGTACGCCTTAACACAAGTGGGAGCGGGGTTGAGATAAATTTAAATGCTATTTAAGTACCAGGAAACGTAAAAGTCGTATGGAATCAATTCAAAACTCTTAGAAGGCAGTTTTATATTTCGCTTTTTAAACTTTATCCCCTTGACCCGAAAAATATATTCGTTAAAAAATGAAAATCTTACGCAGATGCCTAAATTGGCTTAGTAAGCAGCCAAAGGTAATTGAGTACAATCTATTGAACATATAATGAATATCTTTAAATTTAAATAGTTTTATTACACACTATCTACTAGGAATACGTATTTTTCTATTGACTTTAACTTTTCTCGAACTTTCTTCATCGAAAGGAACAAACATATTAACATTTGTTACTAACAAATATGCTATGCTTTTTGATGAAGGTTTCTCATGAAGCCTTAAGTTTTGGTACTCATCGATATTAGTGCTATCGTTCTAAGGTAAGTTTTCCAATTAAAACGCCACCACTGTGTTATGCAGATCATCATTATTCTGTTCTGTACTCCTTGTGGCTGTTAATGGTTCCTCCATAACACTTTCAGAGAATGATGCATACATAATATTGTCCTATTTTTCATCGAGAAAATTTATATTTAAACACATTATAATTAAGGCAATGTCTTTAAGAGTGACCTAAGAAACTTCGTTTTTATATTAGAAAACAATACTTTGCGATATCGATTCCTTGCTTCCGAAGCTTAATTTTTTAGCTATGACTATTTTACTAAAATAAATCTGGCTGTGAAATTATATTTATACCATTCAAACGTATTTATTGCTTATACGCAAAAGTACTTTGCGATGAAAGGATAGAGAGAAAGGAATGGAACTGTAATGGTTTGAGGACGGAGAATGGAGTGGGAAATTGGAAAAATTAACGGAGAAATTAAGAGAGAGGATTGAGAAGAGGGGCTTCGAGTAATTTTGATCCGAATGGCCTTAATTTGGGAGCGATGGCATTATCTGCGCAATATTCATCCTTTGATTCAAAAGTGCGGAGGATGATGGCAGATAGAAGTAAATTCGTAACTGAGAGTTGAGTTCAATTCCATTTTCATCTATGACTGCCCTCCAAGTTGCACTAACCCAAAACCTTTCTTACAATTTCGCAAATTCTCATATGAACGAAAAACGTTTATTGACATCTACTAATTCCGCTGAAAAGGCAACTTTCTAGTTAAATTTCCTATCTTCGCAAAGGGGATAAATAATTCACTTTTTCTGTTTAATTTGCTTCCTTTTATCGAGGATTAAAGCTAAGCGGTGCCAATAATCGTAGCGCGACAGAACTGCGGCAAAATCTTTTAAGAGCGCGTTCTGCAAGAAAAATACTTTCTGGCTGCTAAATAAGCCGCATTATCGTCTATTTATTTTAGGTATTTATTTATTTACTTATACTTCGCATATTGCCTTAAAGGATTGGGTAGGTAAGTAATAGATATTTTATATTTTTCACGAGATTTCAAACCCACTCTCCTGTGTGGATATTTTTTCCTAACGTGATTCCTTTCGGAATTAACCGGCAGTTTTATTGATTTTCTGTTGATACATTTTTAATAAATACACAGTAGGTGAGGTAAAAGATAGGTTAACATGGCTCACTCAGCCTGATACAGAGTTAATATTTACACAATCTGCTCACACTATCCTCTTTTGTATTTACCACGTTATTCACTTCGTTAATTCTCAATACTTGTCCATTCGTTACTATCCGAGCTCACATCTTTCCTCGCACCCATACATCTTCTCATACATTCCCTTTGAAGCGTCGTACATTTCCTCGTTATCTCCTTCGCTATGATTAATCCACTTTGTCTCGCTCTTCCTCTCCCTTTATGGCCATTCCCATCCTCCTCATACACGATTTAGGCATTCCACTTACATCCACTCTTACTATTTAAGTAAAAACTTAGTATCTTAGAAAAGATCTACTAATTCCAATTCACGGAACAGAGATGTTTCATAAATCTTTTGTAGTAACCGCTATTAAGTTATGGAACGCCATTCATAATATTAAAACTCCTCTTCTGTTCGTACTTTCAAGAAAGAATGCCTTATCGTCTTCTAAAGCATTAATCCTCCAATTAGTATACCTTCTCCTACACTACACCACATTTACCTTAGCACGGATTAACACGAGGTTGACGGTCTTTTCATAATGCATTCAGCAACATATCTCTACACTAGACCTGAAATATGTTCTGGTCTCTTGGTTCAAGATTTTTCATGCTTAATTACTATTAACGTTCCTTTTAATTCATATAAAGCTTACAATACTGTTTAGTGTTTTTACATGTTTTAATCTTTTAAATTCTTATTGTTTTAATATCCTACGCGCTTCTTAAGTAATTTTTCTATGAACATTTCCACTTAAACTTTCAAACAATTTTAATTTTCAGGTGTTTTCGTTTAAAATGCTAATTTATTTGTTTTTTATTGTTGTAGTGAATAGATTTTGGTAACTTTTGCGGCATTACTGCATTAGTGATTTCCATGTACACAGTTTTCTTCACATCTTTCAGCTTGTACTCTCGATAGGTACAGGTTTTCTCATCCCCCTTCTTTGCGGGTGTTTTTCTACTGTGGTTATTTTTTCCCTAAGAATTCACTTACGATTTTTTAATGATAGCAAAATAACATATTTATTTCACTTTTCGTAAAGATGCGTGCATGAGAAGAAAAAACAAAAAAGAAGTAGTAAAATTTGGCACCTCTGAAGAACGCCTTTTGTAGAGGTTGCCATCGCTTTGAATAAAAAAGGGACGTGTTCAAGGCATACACGATATATTAAAAAAATGCTTATAGGAACGGAAAATAAAAAAATAAAATATTGTGAGAATTACAATGAAGAATGAAAAAGCAAAGAAAAAAGAAAAGAATAGTTACTTCAAATAAAATTTTGCAACATTTACTTCTACTCTTTTAGACCCAAAAATGCTTCATAAGTTTTCTTCTCTATTTCTATTTACAAATTCATTTGTTTTTATTTATGACGACAGGTCAATGGAAGAAGAGACATTTTAGTCTCAATCTCGCCTTAATGAAGACCTCATAGAATTATGAAACCCCTATAGTAGTGGTTACGTAGTTTTTCTGGAGAATGGTGAAATAATGTTCCCATTAACGGAAAAATATTAAGCTTCTGCTGTGACATGTATTGTTTTACTATATGCTTGTGTTTCCTCAAATTTCTCATTTCAAAAATCACTTCGACCATCCGATATGAGTCCTGTCCTATTTCTATTTTCCCTTCTGGTACTGCTCCGGTGCGGTTGCTCCGAATTTTTCGCAAAATCTCAATTCCTTCATTTCTCTAATCCGGCAATTTCCTAAGTCCACACTCCCCTTTTCCGCTTTATTTATTCTAGACTTTATTTAAAGCTAATTTCCGTTCCCCGTTTAGGGATTTGGGCGAGGAGGGCGCTTAAGGGAGGCGATTGAGTGTGCGACAGATTCTAAAGAGAGAGCCCCAAGTGGCGAGGATTAAGTGATTTTCCCTCTTTCATATTTCAGACGAAAGCGATTAAATTTCGCCGGAAATCACGAAACCGTTAAACAGACTGAGTTAGCAAAAGTACGTACTGTAACTTTTCCTCGAAAGAGTGGCGGATTGGATTTTTACGATTTGTTTCCGAGGGTTCGAAAGCAGATATTTCAGGAGAAAAACGGCGCTAGATTTTATGCGTTTTTCCTTAATTAATTTTTGGAACTTTTTGCCGCCGGAGGCTTTCTTTACTTAATGACGAGCGCGGGAAACGACGGAGGGAAATGTTTTCGCTCCGAAACTTTGAAGCACTCGAAAGATCGCGCTGTGGCGATCTACGCGGTGAAATGAGCGCAAATATAACCTTCAACTTCTACGAAAGATCTACTTGTACTTTCAACGCGTAGGAGGCGACATAAAACTTTGTTTGCGTGGAAGTTGCTTTATAGTATATATTTTGGGTTAACTCTGCAAACCCAAACACCCATCAATTACGTGAAAGCCTTTAGATTATATTAGAAGTGCATGAGAGGAGGTGAAAGAGAGTTCGTAATAAACTGGTGATAAATTAATGTATATTGGTCGGAAATTATGTAAATAATTGATGAAAGCAGTGGTGCAAAAATGGGTCATCAGGAGGCTGGTCTTAATGGGAGAGGGAATTGGGAAAGTCCTATTGGATTTGGACATTGCTATGGTAAAGAGAAGAGATTTATGTATATTCAACATTAAAAGAGAATACACGAGAAGATGTAGAAGAGTACGGAGGATTATAGTGAAACAAACGTACGTACTAGATTAGGTAAGGGTCATATTTAACGTGAATAGCAAACTCGTATTTTCATTTATATGACAAATCTCTTAATGAATTTTGATAATAGAAATATTTCGTTGAAAAGGGTAGTAAAATTTATGTTGACGGTCTTCTGAGCTCTCAGTGACGGGAGATAAAATAATTATGGGAATTACGCAGCAAAAAATGTTCTCCCGGTGCGGTTTCCACGTGCAGCGTAATCTTCATGTAAAAAATCAGAGAGGACGAGGATGAAAATAGGACACAAAGGAGGGCAAAGGGGATTAGGTTGAGGGGAGGGCTTTTAACGATAGCGTAGAGGCGATCGTGGGCGTCGGCGGCGGATAGATTTTTAAAGAGCGCCGACTGCGAGGACATCTGAAGGGAATTTCAACACACGTACACCTGATCGCTTTACGAACAATACCCCTGAGGCTATGTTCATCCTTATCACTTACATTCCTGGCAAAGGCCTTTTACTCGAACGCTGTGTTCTCAAATTTAGTTTGTAGTGTTAAAGTCTCGCTAATTTATTAAATACTTAAGTTAATTTCGGTGTTGATTGGCAATGAACTTGTGATGAATTTTATTATCGAAGGAAATGTCGGTTTACATGTTCATAATAAACCATGAGTTACTGGCTGGAACTTTATTTATATTGAAATGAAAATACATACCAAAGAAAGTCAACGAGAATCTCTCCTTTCCCAGTGAAGAGTAAAAACTTAGGTAATGCCACCACGTAACGTGAAGCATGCGGGAAAAAAGGCAATTTATAAAATTTAATGAGAGGAAATACACATTCCCTTGGAAAACAGAAATATAGAGTAAACCATCGATCAAAAATGTTCGCACTAACGGCTTTCCGAGTCTTTAAGACGAAACTTTATGGTCCCAAATAGAGTTTTAAATTTTTCCCGCGTCCGAGGTTTTCATTTGTAATGTATTTCTGCATCCTCTGAATTTCGAGTCCCCGCTTAGGATCGTATCATTACATAACGATTCAGCAAATACGAGTGAATTAAGGAAAACTGAATAAACCGGAAGACAAAAAAAGATAATAATAATTTCCTAAAACTTGCCGTAGAATTCTCTATCCTTTCAAGATAAAAACCAATTTTTGAAGAAATATTTAGTTTATAATTAAATGACGTTTTTTCAGGTATTTTGAAAATAAGTTTTCGCTTGGAGATATCGAGTAAAGAGTTCGTCTTATATTGCAGAGGAAAAGATATAGTTAATATTATCGTCCACTGACAGACTCAAAACTTTATGAACAAATAGACCTGTCCGTGATAAGATTTTCAAGGTGGTACAAAATGAGGAAAAGTTCTGGTTTTGTAAAGTACCCAATAAAACTCTTGTATATTAATTTTTGACAACTTTCAAGCAAATAAGAGTAGAATGGAATTAGACGAAAGTAAATTACGTGAAAGAGGATGGGAAAACTTGTCAATATCATTGGACCGAAAGGAATGCTAGAGACTTGTTTAAAAATGTATTCATTTTTACCCAAACTAAGGCGCTCGCTTTTACGTGCAAAGTCTAGAGCATTCTCCTCATCCTTGCTTATTTCAATTGTGAGAAATTTCTATTAATTTTTATGACCACGAGCAGTTTCGACGTAAAGCGGTGTCAATCACGCATATATTTCCTCCAAATATGATAAAATCTTGTAGTGCTTTATTTCCGTATAAATTCCATTTTAATTCGTCCTTCCAATCAAGCTTCAAGCAATCGGGATTGCTTACTTTGCTCATATATCTTTTATCCTTGGTTTTTCTATTTTGAATATATTTTTTTCGCAAAATATACACAAACTATACACACTGGATTTACTCGTTTTGTTTTTTGTCTTCCAATTTTGTAAATGTTTTTTATGTTCCATACCGTAATCCATTTTGATTAGCCAAATAATTCCTAAGTAACGGGTTAAAAGTAATATGAAGCTATTATGTCATAGTTTAACCAGAGACTTATGTATACGTAAAAATCAGATGATAATCATAACATTCGCGGGTAGTTCTAATTAATTTAACCCATCTCGGTGTTCCATAGTTCAATATTGTAAAGGTTTTCCCAGGCGACTATATTTCGTTGATTTATTTTGTTTTTGAAGGCTTGTTTACTATTTAACTTCTCTATTTATTCTGTTATTTTTAGCTTGAGGAACAAATACCCGATCACATTCATCTTTAGACATGATCATGCTCTAAAACGACAGGGGGTTTCCTTTAATGAATGATTCTCAGTTGGAAACATTTAAGCCTCTGTCTTCTGTACTACAAAATCCTCATGCATCGTGTATTATCGAAAGAGATTCTGATTCATAGCACGTTGTAAACCTAATCATGTCAATCTCTTACGCTTTTCGTTCGCTTGTTATTCAAATGTGATTCGAGGCAAGGATTTGATCGATATAAAAATCCGCATTTTACGCAAATATATTATTATTATTAGTTATATTAGACTACTATTAATATGTATTATGTAATGAATAAATATGTTGCGAATTGTCTTTACTTTACAATGTAAAGTCTATATGTGCCCTTGTATTATGATTACAAAGTAGAAAAGCATTTTCTATGGATCTATTGGCAAGGGTTCACATGTTATCATAAAGGACCGTAAACGAGGTAATATTTAATATTGCATAAATGTATAATTATGTATTGTATTTATTTCAATTGCTTGTAGGACATTTATTAGTAATTTAAAAGAAGTGGATGTCATGATAACTTGATTACCACAGACAATATTGTATTAATAAGCTTAATAATAATGGTTTTAAATGAATGAAAAGAGAACAAACTATGTGTTATAGAGATATAAACGTGTGGGTCATTAGACCCGGGTTAAAGACCTCACAGTTTAAAGCGTACTCACCGAATTTACTTCTCTTTCAGGTTCTCTTTATTCCTGACGATAGCATTAACCTGAATGCGCCTTTCTGAAGTGGTAAAAACTTGAATTTAATGAGACCCCGCAATTTGCTACGGCATTGCTATCACCTGGGATTGCTTCCAATATTTCTTCATCGTAAAGGCAGTGAAGCGACCAATTTGTTCTCTATGGATTTAAGGGCAAGTTTACCATTTGCAATCACGAAGTAACTGCATTATCCTTAACCTTTATGAGCAAATATTATATAAAAACAAACCGTGATCTTAAAGACGGCTATTCGGGCGCTCTTAACTTACATTTGATGTATTTCAAGAAACTTCCGAAAGGCGGGCTCGAAGGGTAAAAATCTGCTGAGACCGAAAAAACTAATAAAACTCAATCGAGCGGGAGAGGAGTGGTTGGAAGAAAGTGACTGCGAATATATGAGGACTTATGAAGGCATCGGGGGAGCGAAGTAGAATTCGGAATGGAAGATGAAAGAAAACGGAATGGAAGATGAAAGAAAGGGAGAGTAGAGGAAAAGTAAACCGGAACGAAAAGGAAGAAAGGAGAGGAGAAAAATGTATTCAGCGACCACCGAAATACTTTTGGAGACAAAATCTTTTCCTTCCTCGAATTCCTTCGCCGCTTTCCAATTTGTCGACCGAGGCAATCAAGACACGTGACGGGAGTCGCAATTGGAAGATTTCAGTGCTCCAATTCCAACGCTCCATTCGGCCGTGCACTTGTGCGTGAAGCGTGTGCTATCGAAAATAGAGTGGTTCATATCGCACGGAGGATGCGTGAGGCGAAAAGTAGCTATTATTGGCAGCTAAAGCGGTGGAGAATCCCACCCCATCTGTACACCCCTGAAGATTACGAATCCTCCGCTCTCCATCCCATTTATCCTCTAAATTTCATTCCAAATCTATATCTACATAAGTACCCTGCAAGCCGCCTTTCGGCGTATGGCACGGGGTGCAAGCACCATGACTCTACTTAACCAATCGATAGCTTTCGCGTATCGTTCGCGGAAAAAATGAATTTTTGAAACGACTTGTTCTAGCATCTATTTCTCTGATTTTCCTCGCAGTATCAGAACGGCCTATATAACTTGGGGGACGCATTATGTCAGCTACATCATCTGTGGACGTTCTTTCTCTAAATGTATTAAGTATATTTTTCCTTTGTTTAAGCTTTCTAACTTATAAAGATCCCCATCCCGCGTCCTGAAGCATCTGCGTAAACACTCACTGACTTGTAACAATTATTTACGAAACGTATCGCCTTTCGCTGCACTTTTTCTAATTCTCGAATACAACATTTTTCTGCATGGTCCGATACACTACACGCATATTCCAGGTGAGGCCTGACCAACGCAATATAACATCGTTCACTGACTTTTTCTTCGCTTCTACCGATAATTCTCTTCACGAATCCGAGTTTCTTAAGCTCTCGACCAGATATATTATGGACGTGGGTACCCCAGGTTAAGTTATTTCCTCCAAGGTATTTCACCGTTTCTACTGTTAATAAAGTTTGCCCTCGGAGCTTGTACGAATAATCATTGGTATTATTTTTCCTTTGGAAGAAGTTGATTACTGAACATTTATCTATATTGAGCTCTAATTGCCAATCATCGCACCATTTCATAATTTTATCCAAACCACACGATAGGGTTAATCTATCCTCTGAGCTTCCTATTTCCCTATACATTACCGTTTCGTCCGCAAATATCCTAACTTTACTATTAATGTTATTTCTAAGGTCGTTGATGTAAACTAAAAATAGTAAAGGTCCGATTACACTTCCTTGTGGTACGCCCGAGGTCATTTAACCGAGTTGGAACTTAGACCATCTAGTACTACTCATTGTTCTCTATCGGAGAGAAAGACCTTAATCCAGTTTATTACTTCTCCATTGATACCCGCAACTTTTAATTTATATAATAATTTATTATGTGGAACCTTAGCAAATTTTTTTCGAAAATCTAAAAATATCGCCTCGACTTGCCTTTTATTTTCGGCAGATTTCAAGATACCGTGAACTTACAACGCTACTTACTGAGACTCGCGGGATCGTGTCTTACGAAAACCATGTTGGTCACTCACTATGAAGTTAGACGTGTCGAGAAAGCCGATTAAGGAACTAACAGTTATATGTTCCATTATTTTGCCGCTCAGTGATATTAAAGATATAGGCCTATAATTCGATGGATCCTCCTTTAAGCTGCTTTTAAATATTGGAGCAACATTCGCAATTTTCCAGTCTTTCGGAACTTTTCCTTCGCTCATAGACTTTTCAAATATTACTTTCAGAAAGGGGGCAACGCTTTCCGCTACTTCCTTCAATACCCGAGCTGGTATGTCTTCTGGACCAGGAGCTTTATTAGGCTTAACCCACCGCAAGAGTTTAATGATGCCGTATTCATTGAAGGTGATTTTAGACATGGCTTCAGACCCAACTTCCGGTGGGGTATCTAATGTGTTATTGGATGTATATACGCTACGGAAGAAATCATTTAAGATGTTTGCTTTGCCCTTAGTATCGTATATTACGTTTCCGCTATTATCTTTTAATGAACCTACTGTTTGCTCTTTACCTTGGACATCACGCACGTATGGCCAAAAAGCTTTAGGGCCCTCGTATAAGTATTCGCATAAGATTTTTTTCTTGAATTCGCGGAGGGCATCTCGCATAGTTCGCTTTGTTTCCGATTTCGCTTGTTTGTAATCGCTCTTTACTTGATCCGTGTTGATATTGTTTGGACGCCTCGCGTAGGCTTTTAATTTCGAATGTAAACGCCTCTGTTTCTGAAGAGCTTTTCTAGTCTTTTTATTATACCACCTTGGAGCATTATTCTGTTTTGAATATTTAAAAGGTAAAAATGTATCCATAAGGTTTCTCATTTCCCGTAAAAACAAATTCCAAGCATCCTCGGTGTTTAGGCTTATCGTGCGTGCTTCATACACCGGAAAATTAGTTGTAAGTGTATCGCGAAATCCTTTAAAGTCAGCTTACGAGTACAGATACATTTTGCGCTTAGGTTTTTGGTGCCTAACCAAGTTAATATCCAAATCTATAACAACGGCTTTGTGATCTGATAATCCATCGCAAACAGATGTATTTATTATTCGCTCGGGCGAATTTGTAAGAATGAAATCTAATACACTTATTTCCCTGGTAGGCTCCTTAACTATTTGATGTATCGAATTATTTTGCGTTTTACTTAATAAACTTCTACACAAGTCACTGTCTCTAGCTCGTTTCTTAACTACGTTATTTAACCAGTCGATATCAGGGAGATTGAAATCCCCTCCAATTAAATTAATGCTATTATTATTTTTACGCGAATAAAAGCTTATTTCTTCGTTAAAGCAACACAGAACCTGACGCGAAGAGTTGGGTGGCCGGTAGAAGGCACATGCATTTATATTCGGCTTATTGGACTGACTAATGGTACACCAAACGCTCTCGATGTTCCCATTTAAAAACGTATGTGAGCTACTCCGAAGTGAACTTTTGACCGCTATGAATACTCCGCCACCTATTTTATCCTGACGATCTTTACGATAAATCTTGAAATCTTTAGGGAATACTTCGTAGTCGCTAATTTCATCTGTTAGCTATATAGCTTTTTTTACCTATGAGTATATCTGAATTGTTAGTTCGGACAAAATGCTCTAGATCGGCTACTTTATTTTTGATGCTCCTACAATTTATAACAGCAATCGATAAGTTATTAACATAGGGTGTAGCCCGAGTGACGCATTGTGAATCATATACTCTATTTACAGGACGATTGATGGTATTCGGTATTATTTCCGCATTGATTCGCATCCGATGATTCGCTGATTCGCTTAAGTTAGGAGCATCCCCACTATTTGAATTACAAATCGAACCGGAAACGAACCAGAAAGCGAAAAAGAAAAACGTTAACGTTGCAGTGAAAACTGAGCGCAACCAGAGGTTTAAAATTCTCGATTGTTAACGAAAACCGTTATTTATTCTGCTCCGACTTATGATTTTCATTCTAATTTAGAATATCAGAGAACGGTAACAAGTAATGGAAGGGAGAAAATGCAATTAGAATAGCCAAGAAGACAAGAAAGACAAGAAGTAGAATGGTACCCCGAGCGAAGATTGTATTCCTACAGAAAAATCAATTTTCATACCAAGAGTATTATTCATTAAAAACAACTTACTTAATACCTACTGCATATTAAAAATAACTCAATACTCTCAATTACTTACTATACTTATTCAAAATAACTTGGGTATAATTTATGAAAAATACTAATAACTCACTACTCTCCAAGTTTATTATAAAATAAACATGAAGAGCCAATTGAAATCATTCCAAGCTTTCATGAACTGTAAAAATGGCAAAGAAGAAAATATCTAATGGTGTAGAGATGGGATGTCAGAGGTCATGGTGTGCTACAGAAGAATGAGGAAAATAAAATGGACAAACACAGTTACTAATGAAGAAGGACTTCAGAATAAAGAAAGAAGTCAGTAGATAACAATACAGAAGAGGAAGTTGGACTCATACTTGGGAACGATAGCCTTCTGAAGAAGGTACTTGAGTAAATGGAGGAGAAAAGGATTATTAGAAAAAGACGTAGAATAGATCATGAGAGGGAAGTAACGTTAGTATTCGGAACGATAAGGGAACGAAACGAAGGACTTAGAAAGGAAGAATTTGAGAGCTGCACTAAACCAACTTTTTGGTTTTTTTAGAGCCTAACATTTTTGATCTTAATCCGGTATAACAATATTCATTAAATATGGATAACGGTTATTGCTATTTATATAAATATTATTATTTTCCATGCTTTTATGATTTAGCTCATTCTTTGTTAATTATATAATGTATCAACTTCTTCCATAGAATTTGATAAAATTTTATGTAATTGAAATAGTAAATCGCTATAAAACCCTCTGAAGAATTATAATATATAATGATCTGACCAATTATTAAAGGTTCTAAGCGGAAACTGGATATAAACGGAAAATAGACGTTTTAATTGCGGAAAAACATCAAGAAACTTATTGCGTTCCAATGCTCTGATTTCATTACACTACATCAATATAAAACGTACTCAGCATTAGAATTCACGAATGAATAAACTCTTTATTAAGGCGAGGTTAAGCCAAGTTCTCTCTCTTTCGCCTAACCTAAATTGTTATTACATAAGTTAAATGTAATATTTAGAATAGATTATAAAAAGTATACAAAAAGATTTGGATGAAGGTCGAAGGAGACAAAAACCCCACTGTACGGGTAAACACCCACTAAGAAGGGGGTAAAAAAAAAAACAGCGGAAAAATGGTGTAGTGACGTAAAAAATAACTGGTGGTGGGTGCATTCAACCCAATTTCTAAGTCAATAACCATTGGGTATCGTTGACACAAAGGAATTGCTTCGAATCTTTTGACCATAGTATCTTTTTCTCCGATCTTTCGCCCAATATCTGATCTACGAGCATTTTAGTATCTCGTCTTCCGAATGATTATTTCTCCTGATTTTTTCGATTAGTTGAATTTACACTTCCAAGACGTACGTGTACTATCTTACAGTGATCCCATATTGCGTCAGAAACATCGTGGTAACACCTCTCGATGTATTATGATAAAATACAGGGTAGAATGCTAGGAAATGGTGACATAAATGGTGGGGCAAGTTACCAAGAAAAGAAAGGAATGGCATTGAATATTAAGGGACATGAACCTACCGAAAGGTAGGTTCACCTATGTAAATCTATCAGCCATTATAGGCAGTCATTGTAAAATTCTGTCTAAATCATCAGGCAGTTCAATCGTATTTCTAGGGATCTGAAAAGAAATGTGTTGTCCAAAATATACCCAAATTTTCGGCCAGTTTTATCATCGAGAGCGTTTTCGTACACAAGGACCAGCAATGATCTCGCCTTTTCCTTTTAACTCTTCCGTTCTTCCCTTTGATTATCACCTACATTCTCCTCTTCAGCCAATCATATCTCTCCATCCTCACCTTGTTCTTCCCTTTTCATTTCTTTTATAATCACCTTCTCATTTCTCCAGAACTTCTCCACCAGTGTATCCTTGTGTACTTCACGATCAAACGGGTCGTAAGCATATTGATCCAAGTTTTGATTCCAAATCGCTTATAAAGTCCACAACTCCTCCAAAATCAGGTATAAAACACCGTACATTCTCGAATCTAAGACGCACACAAGATTTGGATATAATTCAGAAGGAAAATTATTATAACGCGTTTGTAAGACGTATGCTATTTGCATTCCTACGTCTCCCATCACGTCCGAGCTGGCTTAAGGATTACTAACGAGAAGGACGTAAAATGCCATAGGGTCATCAGATTCGTAGGTTTTATGTGAATAACTTTTCTTTGTGATGCTTGCATTACGGTAATACATTCCTTAATTCTAATCTAAGACGCACCAGATTTTTGGATGCTCTAAGAACGCAAGAAAGGAACATCTTGGATTCAAGAATACACATAGTGCATAACGCGAGGAATAAATGAGGCTAGGTAAGGAGGATGGTAGTTTGCTGCTGCTTGCATCGCTGAGCCAGAATGATATTCGAGCAAAAAGTCCACGGAAGTGAGCGAAATTACACCATAAATCATCTCTGTTCACAGTGTTCGATAAGCAGTTATCATGGTCAATATCTTGATTCAGGACTTACATTCATATTCATACCGCAGTTTTTACATAATCTACATCTACATAATTACCCTGTAAGCCGCCTTCAGACGTGTGGCAGGGGGTGTAAACGCGAAGCGTTTGAGTTACATCTTTAGGTTATTGTTGTCGCGTATCGTTCGCGGAAAGAATGATTCCCTAAAACCACTTGTCCTCGCATCTATTTCTCTTATTCCATGCTCATTGTCGGATCTATCGAAGTAGCAGACGTTAGTCTCATAATACCGATCACGTATTCCGTAAATGTACTTTCTCTGAATTTATCAAGTAAACGTAGCTTAGCTTCAAATTTCCTTTCTTTCAAGGATTCCCAACCTGCGTCTGAGATCATTTTCGTAACGCTTGTTTTTCTATCGTAGCAATTTTTAAACCAATTCTATTTAAAATACACTTTACTACACTTTTCGAGTTTGCGAGTGCACATCTCATCTGCTGGATCCCATATACTTGCCGTAGAGATGTGGCCTGACTAAGGTGAAATAACATCGTTCTCTAATCTTTTATCGCATCTACCTACAATGCGCTTCATAAAACCGAGCCTTTCAGTTTCTTTACGGCAGATTTTTCAAATATGTGTGATCCAGTTTATAATAATCACAAAAACGGGCGAGAAAAATGGTAGCAACTAACAAACTTTCCTCTATCCTGTGCCAAAAGATATGAAAAATATTTAATTCCGCAGGCAGCAGGAATGGTTCCTAATCTCCGCTCAAACTGTTTCTTTTAAAAGATTTCTCCCCTTTCGCTCCCAAGGTGACGGCCGCGCGTCGCCTCTCCGTGGTAATTCCGTTTCCAAGTTAGAAAAGCCAATTATCGGAAGCCCTCGACAAGATGTCATCCCTGAAGTGAAGCTAAGATAAAACTCTATCGAGGAGTAGTTCGCTCAGTTCCGCTCTGAATTTTCGGAGGCATTAAAGAGGATCTTTCGAAATTGATGACGAGCTCCGCTGCAACTGCTTCAGATCACTCTTTCAAATTACTCTTATCGCCAATGCGATCGTTAGTGTTCTACCGCTGCAGGAGGCCAATGAATCGCAACTTTAACTTCGGTACTTGCGCTGCTGGAGCGGTGATTTTTTACTGATGCGACCTTTTCATTTTCCTCTAAGGAACTTCCTCGGGCATTCTCCTAAAGACTCTCAATTGTGTTATTTCTCGGAGGCTGGAGCGCCTCTTAGGCAGTCTTTTATTTCCATCTTCCGACTTGTAACATTCTTGTCTGATCGTCCTCTGTAAACAGCGTTAATCCGCTCTCAAATCTTCTCCTCTACTGATTTCACAACTGTTTCTCTTGTACAAAAGTACTCCAAATAAAAATATCTCCGAAAATATCACAGGTTAATTGACATGTACTCATAGACTACTTGTGAACGTAAATTTTCAGAAATAGATTTTTGCGGCATATTTTGAATGGTATATGTATTTCATACTGCAGTAACCGGTTCTTAGCTTCTCCTTAAACATTTGAAAGTTCTTTTATTGAGGGAGTCAAATTAATTTGATAATTTATGGTGGATGCTGAGCGTTATGCTATTAACTCCGTTATACTTTATTTCCGGAATCTTCAGTGACTTCTAACATCAGTGTCTTTATTTTTCTATTTGCACACAGGTTACTCGAATTCTAAGTTTAAGTCTTTCTTAAAATCTTCTAAGAGTTATGCATCTAGTTTTAGTGGTTTGATCAATAATTGTTTCGTAGACTGTTGAGATTGTTATTATGATCCAGCTTCGGCACCAATATTTTTTAGGCACTTGCTATTTTATTCATGTCAGTTATATTTGTATGGTAAGGGGGCACACTAAAGAATTTTGCATGCAAATGAGCAAGAAAGAGAAAGAGAGATTGTCTGCGAAAGGAAGTCCACAGAAGAAAAAAAGGGTGTTATAGAGAGGAAAGTAAGCTTTAGAAGGAAAAGCTTTTTTAGAAATAAAAGAGCAAATGTTTTTACTTTGCACCAAAGTATGACTTTTGTACAAATTACATATTGATTTCTTGCGTGTTCTTTTTATCTCAAATGGTTCGTTTTGGATATTTCCCTCACAATATGGCATATTATACTAACTGTACGAAGACTTTCAAATATGTGAAAGATTAGGAAATGAAATCGCGGCCTTAACACGTATCTTGAATCTTAAGGACTTTAACCAAACAAACCTCTTTCTCGAATCCAACCCATTGCTTTTCGCTTATTTGATTTAGCCACCATTTCTAATCTCATAAGTACGTGCGAAGTTTATTTTTTTCTATCGCTTTCTTTGACGGCTTTATTGCGCTTGCTCTCATTTCAACTACCCTCTTTCCTCGTTTTTTCTTTTTGCTTAGAAATACGATTCTGGCCTTTCAAAAATGATTCATTTATACCTTCCGTCCTCGTACCAAAATCCTCAAATTCTCAGGAATCAGCGTTACTTTCCGCTCCAAAAATGAGAGGCCTTAATACACAGGCTGTTATATTTCACCCACCCACGCTCTCTGGAATCTTTTTGATGGGAATAAGCTCTTCCCACCACATTCTTTCCTTCAAAATGCTCATATAAAAGCCATTCTTTTTTTGGAAACTTTCATCCCTAATCTTAACGGTTGATTAACACAAATGCTGAAGTGAATTTGTAAAACTCTTTGTGCCCTATTGCTATAAAGAGATACTTTCCTCTTGTACTTTTACTTTGACCTAATCCACGCCGCAGTCTATGTAACGATTTCTACTCTTATATCTAACTATTTAGAAGGACGTAAAGCGATCCTAGAGCTTAATTTAATGAAAACTTTGAGGTTATATTTCATGTTTGAAAGCAAAATCTTGGAAGAGCATGAGTTTCAATATCAGTTATAATCGCACTAAAGATAGAGTGGAAATTCCAGGTCAGTTATTCCACTGAATGAACGTAGTAAGTTTTGCATTTCTTATGGATTGTAAACGATGGACTCATTGCGCATGTGCACGAGAAGATGGCGAAGCCGATGAAGATGCACATTTTTGTGGACTAACATTTTGTGTAAAGACTAACCCCATCTTACCCCACTCCGCGATTTAAAAAGTAGTTGTGTTCTTTCTGAAAGAAGAGGATTTTAAGTTAAATTAAGGGATGCAATAAATTGATTTGTACTTCAATTTAAACACTTATAATGTACAGTTATATATTATTTAAAAACATTCCTATATAAAATTATTGAATATATTAACTCTAGAACTCTAATTGCCCCACTCTCCCTTACGCACATAATAGTAATTATGGAAACATTTTAGCCCCATAGATGTCTTACATTTATATCTGCTCCCGTTTCAAACATTTTAATGAAGGAAAGTACCAATTAACTGACATTTACGAGTAAGTCACACTAGAGTTCGCCTTAAGGATGAGGACGCCTTCCTAAGGAACGACACATTTCCCTGTATTGTGACCTTATTTGCCTTCATTCTGTAGCGTCCCAATTCTTGCATTTATGTCTCTGGAATAAACCATCCGGTCTTTGGAAGGCGAAATCGAGTTATTCTGTCTTTGAATGAATTCAGCTCTAAATGACTTCGCTTACTCGGCGAATCACTCTGAGAAATACGGCGAGAAGTCGGAACTAAATGTTTCTGAGCAGAGCGTATTTCGAATTCTTTTTGAAAAATTAAAGCTAACGCTTTCTTGTTAGAAATCGCCATTAGTGCTTTCCTTTGTGCTTCAAGAAATACTCCTAACTTAGCCGCTGCCAGATGTAATGGATATGAAAGTTTTCTAAATGCTGAGGGAAAACTTAATAAAAGAACAGTTAGCGCAAATTTAGCTACTCTAGCTGAAAGTTTTAAATTTTCGCACAGTTTCAAGTGGCAAATGGATTGATTTTTTAAATCAATCCATAAGCAACATCTCTGTTCTTTTTTGTCATATTTCTTTCAAATGTATGAGAGACTGAAAAATTTGGGTTAAGCATCTTTTACATAGAAAGTTGATATTTGTCTATATTAATCGTAATATAATTATTTTGAAGTAGATTTTTCTTAACAATATTTTCTTACACTCTTACTGAAATTCATATTATCGAAACCAATGCTTAGAGGTATTAGAAAGTTGGTAAGATGTTTTTGAAAAACAGCACTGCGGGTTATGCTGAGATGAGTTGTGATACGTGTTCTTCTCCTAACCTATTTCAGTATGATTAATAAATGAAACTTTCGTTTTTTGACTAAATTAATTTTTTCTCTGATTTCCTTAGATTTTGTCAATATGTCGAAAAAGATAAAATAACATGAGAGAAAGCAATTTCAACACAAACGATTAATTGTAATTCCAGCAATTACTAACAATTTTAATATTCAGAATTTTCTTCAATATAATATATGTAACCTAATTTCAACATCGTAAAACTACAAAAATACTCTTTCACATTCAGGTGTTAAAAGTTATGAAATGTTTTTATAATCTAAGAATAAAACCATATCAATATATTTAAGGAATATCATTTTCAGCGATTCGTCATTCCGAGATTTCCTGCAGCGGCTCCTGAGACTCAGAATCATGCGCGTGCGATCTAACAAAAGCTGTGTCTCCGATTTTGAGCTAAAAGTACCTTTAGAAAACTCGGAGGCAAAAAGACCTATGTGATGTCATTCTTCTGTAAATACGGCCGAAGCTAACTTCCTTTCCTCATTTCGTTCTTTGTTTAGAATTTAGTGCATAACCTCATTGCCAGTGAGAATAAAAGATACTATTTCAAAATGTAGTGTTCTGTCAGCGCTATTGAGAGAAATTTCAGCTCCAACTCAAAGAATTTCCGTATAGTAAATGGGTATATAATTTGCATTCTGTCTTAATTCGTCGATATTTCTTCTCTTGGCCTATTTATCTCTTTTTAACTCTTCGTATTATGATTATTTTTCTCCTCTTTGGAACTCACTCAAATGCAAATCATTATGGATCATCAAAAATATAGCAAGATTTTTTTTTGATTTTTTCTTCGTGTTTTTCATTAGGATATTATTCTTCTGAAAATTAGAGCTCANTTCTAGCATCTATTTCTCTGATTTTCCTCGCAGTATCAGAACGGCCTATATAACTTGGGGGACGCATTATGTCAGCTACATCATCTGTGGACGTTCTTTCTCTAAATGTATTAAGTATATTTTTCCTTTGTTTAAGCTTTCTAACTTATAAAGATCCCCATCCCGCGTCCTGAAGCATCTGCGTAAACACTCACTGACTTGTAACAATTATTTACGAAACGTATCGCCTTTCGCTGCACTTTTTCTAATTCTCGAATACAACATTTTTCTGCAGGGTCCCATACACTACACGCATATTCCAGGTGAGGCCTGACCAACGCAATATAACATCGTTCACGGACTTTTTCTTCGCTTCTACCGATAATTCTCTTCACGAATCCGAGTTTCTTAAGCTCTCGACCACATATATTATGGACGTGGGTACCCCAGGTTAAGTTATTTCCTCCAAGGTATTTCACCGTTTCTACTGTTAATAAAGTTTGCCCTCGGAGCTTGTACGAATAATCATTGGTATTATTTTTCCTTTGGAAGAAGTTGATTACTGAACATTTATCTATATTGAGCTCTAATTGCCAATCATCGCACCATTTCATAATTTTATCCAAACCACACGATAGGGTTAATCTATCCTCTGAGCTTCCTATTTCCCTATACATTACCGTTTCGTCCGCAAATATCCTAACTTCACTAATATTAATGTTATTTCTAAGGTCGTTGATGTAAACTAAAAATAGTAAAGGTCCGATTACACTTCCTTGTGGTACGCCCGAGGTCATTTAACCGAGTTGGAACTTAGACCATCTAGTACTACTCATTGTTCTCTATCGGAGAGAAAGACCTTAATCCAGTTTATTACTTCTCCATTGATACCCGCAACTTTTAATTTATATAATAATTTATTATGTGGAACCTTAGCAAATTTTTTTCGAAAATCTAAAAATATCGCCTCGACTTGCCTTTTATTTTCGGCAGATTTCAAGATACCGTGAACTTACAACGCTACTTACTGAGACTCGCGGGATCGTGTCTTACGAAAACCATGTTGGTCACTCACTATGAAGTTAGACGTGTCGAGAAAGCCGATTAAGGAACTAACAGTTATATGTTCCATTATTTTGCCGCTCAGTGATATTAAAGATATAGGCCTATAATTCGATGGATCCTCCTTTAAGCTGCTTTTAAATATTGGAGCAACATTCGCAATTTTCCAGTCTTTCGGAACTTTTCCTTCGCTCATAGACTTTTCAAATATTACTTTCAGAAAGGGGGCAACGCTTTCCGCTACTTCCTTCAATACCCGAGCTGGTATGTCTTCTGGACCAGGAGCTTTATTAGGCTTAACCCACCGCAAGAGTTTAATGATGCCGTATTCATTGAAGGTGATTTTAGACATGGCTCCAGACCCAACTTCCGGTGGGGTATCTAATGTGTTATTGGATGTATATACGCTACGGAAGAAATCATTTAAGATGTTTGCTTTGCCCTTAGTATCGTTTATTTCGTTTCCGCTATTATCTTTTAATTAACCTACTGTTTGCTCTTTACCTTGGACATCACGCACGTATGGCCAAAAAGCTTTAGGGCCCTCGTATAAGTATTCGCATAAGATTTTTTTCTTGAATTCGCGGAGGGCATCTCGCATAGTTCGCTTTGTTTCCGATTTCGCTTGTTTGTAATCGCTCTTTACTTGATCCGTGTTGATATTGTTTGGACGCCTCGCGTAGGCTTTTAATTTCGAATGTAAACGCCTGTTTCTGAAGAGCTTTTCTAGTCTTTTTATTATACCACCTTGGAGCATTGTTCTGTTTCGAATATTTAAAAGGTAAAAATGTATCCATAAGGTTTCTCATTTCCCGTACAAACAAATTCCAAGCATCCTCGGTGTTTAGGCTTATCGTGCGTGCTTCATACACCGGAAAATTAGTTGTAAGTGTATCGCGAAATCCTTTAAAGTCAGCTTACGAGTACAGATACATTTTGCGCTTAGGTTTTTGGTGCCTAACCAAGTTAATATCCAAATCTATAACAACGGCTTTGTGATCTGATAATCCATCGCAAACAGATGTATTTATTATTCGCTCGGGCGTATTTGTAAAAATGAAATCTAATACACTTATTTCCCTGGTAGGGTCCTTAACTATTTGAAGTATCGAATTTTTTTGCGTTTTACTTAATAAACTTCTACACAAGTCACTGTCTCTAGCTCGTTTCTTAACTGCGTTATTTAACCAGTCGATATCAGGGAGATTGAAATCCCCTCCAATTAAATTAATGCTATTATTATTTTTACGCGAATAAAAGCTTATTTCTTCGTTAAGGCAACACAGAACCTGACGCGAAGAGTTGGGTGGCCGGTAGAAGGCACATGCATTTATATTCGGCTTATTGGACTGACTAATGGTACACCAAACGCTCTCGATGTTCCCATTTAAAAACGTATGTGAGCTACTCCGAAGTGAACTTTTGACCGCTATGAATACTCCGCCACCTATTTTATCCTGACGATCTTTACGATAAATCTTGAAATCTTTAGGGAATACTTCGTAGTCGCTAATTTCATCTGTTAGCTATATAGCTTTTTTTACCTATGAGTATATCTGAATTGTTAGTTCGGACAAAATGCTCTAGATCGGCTACTTTATTTTTGATGCTCCTACAATTTATAACAGCAATCGATAAGTTATTAACATAGGGTGTAGCCCGAGTGACGCATTGTGAATCATATACTCTATTTACAGGACGATTGATGGTATTCGGTATTATTTCCGCATTGATTCGCATCCGATGATTCGCTGATTCGCTTAAGTTAGGAGCATCCCCACTATTTGAATTACAAATCGAACCGGAAACGAACCAGAAAGCGAAAAAGAAAAACGTTAACGTTGCAGTGAAAACTGAGCGCAACCAGAGGTTTAAAATTCTCGATTGTTAACGAAAACCGTTATTTATTCTGCTCCGACTTATGATTTTCATTCTAATTTAGAATATCAGAGAACGGTAACAAGTAATGGAAGGGAGAAAATGCAATTAGAATAGCCAAGAAGACAAGAAAGACAAGAAGTAGAATGGTACCCCGAGCGAAGATTGTATTCCTACAGAAAAATCAATTTTCATACCAAGAGTATTATTCATTAAAAACAACTTACTTAATACCTACTGCATATTAAAAATAACTCAATACTCTCAATTACTTACTATACTTATT
>KZ308822.1:674917-704257 GCA_000376725.2 Ladona fulva
GAAAACATTACACAGTGATTTCTCGCTGACGACTCATTCACGATCGTCGATTCCTATAGTGTAGTACTGTTATTCTACCTTATATTATTGAAAATTAGCTAAGAAAGCTATCCAATTCCTCAGTTTATCGGAAAAATGTGGCATAAACATACGCTTCGGACAAACTTTCGTGGGAGAAGCATGAGCGGAAAAAAATATGATGAAAATCGCATTTGAATTGGTGAAAATCGCGTTTGAATTGGTGAAATTCGCGATTAACACGAAATTCGCGTATTTGCGGGAAAACCGCAGAATTCGCGTTAAAATTCGCGTTATCGCATGTGCGACTTTTGCATGTCCCTAGCCATAAATAACAGAATTCTTGCATTTTTATTAAGAATTTTTAATTTCACAGTCTTAATAAAAAATATGAACTTGATCTCGAAAGACTTGAGTTTTTTATCAACTCTTAAACTATTAATGCATCGATGTTTTATTCACAATCCGCGTAAGGTGAAGGCGGAGTAAGTCGTTAACTTTTTCATGTCCGCGCCAAGACTCGGTTACTTCGCTCGCGCACATAATTCAAGCGGATGGGATCCTCACGTGAATGAGGAGTGGTATAGAAGTTAATGATGACTTCTTAACAGTTTAAGTGACTCATCTGTTGCCGACCCTCTTCTATTCAAGCGAATGCAGCTGCTCGAGGCGCTCTCATTCACTCGCTACTGCACTTATTGCTAATCAGCGGCTGCCTTTCCTTTACTTCGGATTAAACATTGATTTATCAAGGGATCTAGCAACAAAGACTTACTTAAGAAAATAATCCCGTTTATAACGAACCATGTCGTTAATCATGCATCGAAAAAAACGGAAATAAAATAGTAGTACGAGGAAAAAATGAAGGGTCCTGTCGCAGTGTATACATTTATGAATTAAGTAATCGTTTATTCTGAACATCCTGATATCATTAATTCTTTTACTATCGTTGTTTTAATTGCTTCGACTACTAAGATAATTCTGCACATACGTGCTACCACCGGGAATCGATCCTGCGACCGCTTTCGCCTAAAGCGAATGTGCTACTCACATCCGGGAGCCCTATCGTTGTTATTTGGTCGTAATTACAATGTGTGCACTGCAAATGCTCAATTTAAGAAATTTATATCATGCCTGCCTCGTGAGTTTTCTTTAGGAATGTGCGTTTATTATGTTTTGTAAGCTATACTTATCTTGATTTAATTCAGTATCTTGATTTCCGGTAATTTGTTTCAGCTGAGAAGTCCGTTTAACGTCAAATATTAAAGGGCCTAAAAATAAGTCCGTCTCACATCAAGGCAATAGCTGGATCCTCTATATCTATGTGTGTTTCGGTGTATATAAGTGGGCCAAACGAGAGTGTTTAACTATTTTCACTTCGTGATGTTGTTTATTCATATTTGGAACATTGTGTCGATGACACGTCCACGGTAAAATACCATAACTGTACTCAATCCGTACATTTGAAATTGCTAATTTAATAAAATTTTTCACTTCATTAGTCATTAAATTGGTCCGTTTTCACATTATTTGTAAGGCTGATTACAATAAAGTTCTTTTATTATAGTGAATTTAAAACTCTTTGTCGGACTATGTTACGTTAATTCCAATATAACTTACCTCTATGAGGCCTTTCATAAGTTAAGGCATTGATTTCCTTCTTTGAATTTATTTTATAGAATGCAAACTCAGTCAGAGATAAAAATAAACAAGAAAAGTCGTGACTCACTGAGACGGAAAAATTCAAATTCAGAATTTAAGAAAATTTACGTATGATTTTGTAGCTTTTAGCCATCGCATCACAGATCAAGGAAAAGCGCTGGTGAAGTTAAACCGATTTTCGTCGTTGTGGGTGATAGAAATCATCGATATTGGGAAAGAAAACATTTTTAATGTTCTCGGAGTTACGCATAGAGAAGGAAGAAATAAAATAAATGAAGAGGAAGCTGCTGGTGGCAATGTGTGGGCTGATTGGAACCTTTTCGAACATAGACAAATTATATTTTTTGAGCGAAATGAAATTTTGTTCTACTTGTTATCCTTGGAGGAAATTGATTCGGATTACTTTACCTGTTTTGGCATCCGTTACAAATTTTGTGTAAATCAACAAAAACGTTAAGAGTGGTTTCATTATAGAATAACGGGTAGTAGGATTTTTCAAAGCATCGTTGTTTATTATTTGCAAGGAGGAAAATTCGGATGAAGTCAAATAAATCTTTTGTTAATAAGGTGAGTTTATAATTAACACTTCACTGAGATTCGATGTAAATGAGGAAACTGCATTTCTATGCTCTGCATCGATGTCAGGATGGTTCGCTACCGAAACAGGAAAAAAAAGTGCCAACTTTTAATATCTTCTGTTAATGCAAAATATGAATTTCATATGTGAGATATGAACGACTTGCTGAATTTATAAAAGTATGCAGAGCTCTAGTATGCGAAAAATATCTTTAGACAGTTATAGCATGATTATAAAATGCCGACATATCTAAGTAATGTACGGTAGTATTAAACGTGAACTAGTCCCCCATAATCCCTCGCGGAGGAGGATTTAGTCTCACGCAACGAAATAGAGAATACACGGACTTAATTCGTGAGAGTTGTTCGTATCACGAGTGGAATCCGCACTCGAACGATAAGCTGTTCNTATATATCTTCATCATCACTGCTGGACCTCATCCGCAGAAAGCCGCGTCGGAAAAATGGAAACTTTTGATTCGATAATTGAAAAATGGTTTCGTATAATTTTTCATGTATATTGCGCATTCGATTATGATCGCTTAGAGTCATCGCATCAAGTAGAAAAAAAAGATGCATAAGAAAGAAAAAGATACATAGTTCGATTCATCAAACTTTACCAGTTCAGTTGCCTTGTATATAACCAATTTCAGGGCTGACCGTCACTCAGAATCGAAAACTGTGTTTGAAATTCCAAATAAGACACTTTTCTTCCATCACTATTTAGGAAAAGTCCTATACATGTCGTAGGAAACCGGAGAAAATTGCGGAATAAGTATGTACAAATACGTTAAACTCAGCTGTAAAATATAAATATGAATTCGATCCCATCTTTTCCCCACTCAATGATTGCAATGCGCAATTAGAGGAAAGCTAAGAAATTATAAAAATAAGTGAGACGAATTCCTTTCGTAACTAACCTTCAGGCAGGCAGTTTGAGTTCTTGAATTCTTTTGGGGATTAAAATAGAAAATTTTCCTTTCTCAAATCACTTGCGGTTACATTATTTTGGCCAAATTATAAAGTATGCAGAGCTCTAGTATGCGAAAAATATCTTTAGACAGTTATAGCATGATTATAAAATGCCGACATATCTAAGTAATGTACGGTAGTATTAAACGTGAACTAGTCCCCCATAATCCCTCGCGGAGGAGGATTTAGTCTCACGCAACGAAATAGAGAATACACGGACTTAATTCGTGAGAGTTGTTCGTATCACGAGTGGAATCCGCACTCGAACGATAAGCTGTTCGGAGATTTCACGAATAAGTGAGCGAGGCAGTGGTGTCACACCAAATTATGCGCTTCCCTTCCACTCTTCCCTGAATTGTTGCACATTTTGTAGAGATCAGAGAGGCACGGGTGTTAACGGATTCATATGCCAGGGTTAATTCTGCGATGAGCGTCCCAAGTTCAGGATAACCCGTCACAGATGTATATGTCATCTGTTTTATTTGTTACCGCGCATAAATAAAGTAAATTTCATCTTCCAAGCAAGTAAAACAGAAAAAAAATTGAAAAAATTAACCAAGTATTCATCGAAGAAGATTTCCCAGATGGATTTACATTTATAAAACAAAAATTAATCCTCCACTGTGCTAACCAAGCTCACATAACTGCATGTATCCAAAATAAACATATGGGAGGAACCTCACTGAATAGGTATGAACAACTCACGATTTTTATTTAATCCGTAACCAATGGTTTTTATTCTGTTTGGAACTGTATAATGAACATTAATATTCATGACACTATTTCTTGTCAACTGTAGTTGAAAATTAATTTCGATTATTTATATTCATAGACAATGCTCTTTGATTGGTCTATTTTCTTCTGTAGCGATTGCTTCATCATTTAAGCATATATTAATGTAAAACATTTTATTTATTTTCTAATAAGGGAAAGGATAAGGCGGTTATATTTGACGGTATGCACCTAAAACCCAAGGATAACAGGCTTGCAATGTTCACAAAGCATTCCCATAACACTGTATACGAGACACGGCAAGGTAGTCGAGTGGTTGGAATACCTGCACTGGAAGGTGGGGGACCTGAGTTCGAATCCAATTTATTTCGCCATTTATCACAACCCTTTATCCTTGGGTTTAATTTCTTATAATTATTCATATTTTCGTAAAAATCTAGAATTTCCCATAGGAAAATGAAATATTAATTTAAGAAATTATGTTATTACTACCATTTATGTTGTTTAGATCTTTTCGAGAGCTGAGGTCATTCCATACTAGGCTCCTACCGGGAATCGAACCTAGAACAGCTTTCATCAAAACCGAGCGCACTACCCTTGTTGAAGCTTGTATTTTCCGTTGGAAGTAGTGAATGATATTTATTATCGATCCATTTGATGTTTTATGTGCTACGAGATCTTTTTCATCGTTTTCTAGATTTGTTGTTTTTATTGTTGATTCTAGATATTTATTCAAAATTAGACATTTCCAAAATTTCATATCCACCTGTGATATACTACCAATTTTGACGACTGTTTCTTTAAATATACTAACGCAATCATTGGCGTGGTTTTTTTAAATTCAGGGAAGATTGTTTTATTACAAAGCCTGAAATTTCTTCCTATAGCAGGAATTTTTATTTTCATAAATTTTGTTTCATGATAGCCTTTCATGGAACTGTTATTTTAATAGTAAGCAGTTTTCTCAGATTAAAAAATTAACTCTTGGAATCCTGAGGCTCAAAATGGTAGACGCGTTGGCGTATGCTCAAAATGACCGAGTTTAGGGACATATAGTGTGTATTCTGAAGCCCTTAAGACATTCGAGTCTGTAATTCTGAGCTCCAAAAAGTGAAGCAGAAGGGAAAGCAATAGCGATCTTGAAGTACACTTCCACAGTTAGGAATGCTAATGACTGCTATTAATTTAAACTGCTATTAATGTTTTAGTAGGGTGCAATTCATAACTTAAGATTGTAATATATGGCTTATAACTTATGGCTTTGGTCCTCCTCGTTTTCAGTTTTGTCCATAAAAACTTCCCCTTTATAATTATAAACATTTTCTCGCAAAGAAAGCTTGTGAAGACGTTTGGGAAGTTTGGAAAGCATTACAGTAGCTTATAGAAAGTATCCAAATTTCATATGTATTCAGTTTTCGCATGCATTTAAAGGATTATAATTTAGTATTGTCATCTAGCATTATGATTTTATATTTTTGGTACCAAATACATCATATTTAGGACTAGTGTCTTGTATTTGGCGCAATATGTACAAATATAGAAATAAATAAAAGGTGCACTCAAAAATGATCCATAAAGTTGAAAGTTAACTTAAGCATAGAAATGAGAGGGAAAAGAATAAATTTTGTAAAGGAAGTAAGACGTACTATTGCAATGACTTTTTCGACCGAGGCGAATGTAGTCTACGAACAAGATAAAATGTTGGTTTACATTTTATCTCCAAAAACAAGCAAGTACTAAATAGGCCATCGTTATCCTTGAAACTTCGCCGGACGCCAGCGGGGAACGAATTACGTTCTTCCTTATTTTCCTTTGCTAAAACTTTGGCGAAACTTGTGTTCCGGAAGTTATTGGATCCGCCTCCACCGCATCTGCAATATATGCAATGATGTTGATACTAAGTTTGTGTCACTTCGAATTTTATGCTCTAATCGCGATAAGCTCTTGGATAAACCACGAAGGAATAACAAATAGCGTTCCGTCATTATTATTTGTTTTCGCGAATTCACATAGAGTGATTTTCCAAAGGCCGTGAAGAGTAGGCGAATTGGCAAAGTTTTGGCCAAAAATTGGATTGTAAGACATTCCCGATCACTTCGTCAAAATCCTTATAATATGGATGTGATCTTTTTGTGTAAAATTTACAATTATATCTATCATATACCTTCCAGAAAAAATTGAGAGAATACAGTTAGGTCGCTTTTCTCAGTGACAACCAATTGATACAACATAATTGTTATTTATATTAAAAAATAAACTAAAAAAATAAGTATATCGAACTAAATTCTTCTTCTTCTTCCTTTTGCACTACAGCCCAGTATGAGCCTTGGCCTTCTCTACAATAAATAAAATAAATGAAGAGGAAGCTGCTGGTGGCAATGTGTGGGCTGATTGGAACCTTTTCGAACATAGACAAATTATATTTTTTGAGCGAAATGAAATTTTGTTCTACTTGTTATCCTTGGAGGAAATTGATTCGGATTACTTTACCTGTTTTGGNATGTAGTGATAAGAATGACACTGTAATGAGTGATAAGTTTTCCATCTCGCTCTCCTATTGGTCGGAAGGAAAACCCACCTCAAGCATCTCATCAGCTAGACCCATCTCAAGCATCAGTCGATTTCGACGTCAATCATTCTTATTTGCTCCTAATGTTTTCATTTATGTCACGAACCTCGGATAAGTTGAAGTGCCACCTTGGCATTTGTATTCCTATGTTTCTTCACGAATTCATATCACCGATGGCTGTTTGGATTTTCAATCCCTACCGAATTCACTATCTGAATCCCTGGAATAGGAATGAAGTAAGATGAGGAGTGTGGTAGTTTTCTCTTGCTTTCTTCAAGCACCAAGTATGCTGTTAATGAAACGAGCCCACATAAGTGCTATGCAATGACTTTCTAATAACATTAGTCATAGCATTTTCTATGAAGTGACGAGGGGACTCCCAGATAGCCAACTGGGTGGTCGTAGGTGAAAGTGGTTCCGGGTTCGATTCCCGCTGGAAGAATATATGTGCTAAATGACCTCGGTTGCCGGAGCCCTTTTTAAAATACCAAAAAAAAATAGGAGTTATAAAATGTCCGTATTCAGCATCAATTAAACCAAACTAACTTTTATAACATCGCAAACATGAGGAAGATTGGTAGAAAAGTATGAAAAAAAGTAATTTTTTCTTTAATCTCTACCGAAAGATACATGAAAAATCTTCTATAGATGAAAACATGGCAGCAGAAACACGGTGAGCGTGATATTTTGCTGCTATCGGGCATTTCATTGTTAATTGCATATATAAGAATCGGCTCGTGCTTCTCTAATATATTTTTTGTTCTTATTACAGGTGAGTTCGAGAATGGTGTTTAAGAATAGCAGTTATCTAGACTTGCATCTTTGTTACCTTTCGTAATTTTTGGAGAGATGATTTACCGCCTATAGCCTGATTCAGAAGAACGTGATTTGTGAGTATTTCAGCCGCCATTAGTCTAAAAATATCCTTTACTGGCGGTAGTGACAAAGTGGTTACTGAGCTAATGTTCCAACCCTTAGGTCCCTACTTTGAGTCTCGGCTAGTCGGATTTTTTCGGTCACGGAATGGTTGTGCGTGTGTCCAATTTTCCCGATAAGAGTTGGTAGCAGGAATGTCACCCGGTAGTAAAAATCAGTACCCATAATAATGGGAATATGGCTAGGAAAGTAAAAACTCGAGATATGGTTAAGCTTGAGCCATCTGACCATAGGTGAATTAATACAGCCTCCCGTTGTAACAGAAAGTCAGCGACCGAATCTTCCACAAGAACTACTGGGGTATGGAATAATAATCCAGCAAGGTAGCTTGCAGGAAAATTTCCATTCAACATTGACGAAAATCATGCATAATCTGCGTAATAATTTTTCGACGTGGTTTATATGTAAATGAATGATATATATAAAAAGCAAATGTCTGTCCGTCCGTCCGTCCGTCCGTCCCCCTATTGATCTCAGAAACGGTTTGACTTAGAGATCTGAAATTAACTGCATTGTTTCTGCGATGCTGAAACCCCCAGGAAAACTATTCTCATTGCTGTAAAGGCCCGGGTTAGAACCCAGGAGTCCACAATAAGTTTCCATAATAGATTAACGTAAATTACATTTTCATAACTTGCAGAGGTCGTTTCTTTTACAAAATTAAATTAGAAACAATGGTCCTACGAAATTGAGACAAATATCAAAAGAAAGGAAAATAATCGTAGAATCTTATTTTAGTCGTAAATCATTCACATAAAATCGAAATTGCGAGAACCTTGATAAAATAGACGTAAAGTTCGTAATTTTTTTCGGAAATAAACAACCCATCCCTTTGACGACCAAGGCAATTGTTGTACATTGATTTCATGAGTTTTCCCATATAAATGCACGGAAATAATCAGTTAGTATACTTTTCTATAAGAAATGTATGTGAAATAGATTTATGTTACCTTTAAAGGTTTTTTCTTTCCCAAAATTAAATAAGAAACAATGGTCCTACGAAATCAAGAGAAGTGTCAAAAGAAAGGAAAATGTTTATAGATTCTTATTTTAGTCGTTAAATATTAATATAGATCCGAACTTTCGAGGATTTTGATAAAACAGACGGAAATTTCGTAAAATTTTTGGGAAATAAACAACCCATTCCTTTTCACTACTAAGGCAATTGTTGACTGTTGATTTCATGAATTATCCTATATAAGTACACGGGGATAATTAGTTCTTATAATTTTTATAAGAAATATACGTGAAGTAGGCTTTCATGACTTGAAAACATCATATTTCTAAAGGCTGGTGCCTTGTCGATGCAGCCATTCCTCTCTGTTACTTGCTGATCGCTTCAATGTTACATAGTTGCTGCATCCTATCCTCTTCTAAATCTCGTCCAAATACTTCTTCCTAGGCCGTCTTCCTTTCTTTCCTAGCACTTGCCCTTCAAGAATGTTAGCCGTGAATGCATTGTGTCGGATGAAATGTCCAATAAATTTTATTTTCCTCTTCTCCATTTATGTTAATAATCTTTCTCTTCTTGTACTTCCCTTAAAACTTCCAGGTTTGTTTTTCTTTCCATCCAGCTTGTTCTTGTCATCTTCCGCCATATCCACATTTCAGCAGCTTCAAGTCTACTCCCTTCTAATTTGCCCATAGTCCAACTTTCACTTCCATATAGCAGAGTATTCCGTACAACTGTTTTTGCAAATGCTTTCCTGATATCTATATTCATAAGTTTACTGGTTAAAATATTTTTCTTAGTCATAAATGACTGTTTTTCCAAAGTAATCCGTTTCTTCACTTCCATTAAGCTTCTATTGTCCTCTGAGATTATACTACCAAGATAACAAAACTGTTCCACCTGATCAATTCTGGTGTTGTCAATTTTTATATTGGTTTTGATTTCTTCCATATTTTTCGTACTACCATTTCTTTCGTTTTCCGTTTATTCACTTTTAATTTATATTGTTTAAGAGTGTCTGATAGGAACAGAGAGAGAAACCAGTTTTCCAGTTCTCTCTAGAGAGAGAGAACTGGAAAAGAAAAATAAAGCATAGCAATGCCGATTTAAGATATGTCCTTCTATTCCTATCCATCCTTCTCTCCAATACCATATGTAAGGCCAGGATTACTTCTCTTGTTCCTCTGCCTCCTCTAAATCCGAATTGGTCCTCCCCAATATATGTATCTACCTTTCGTTTTATCCTGTTCTTAACTATATTAATGAGTAATTTGGAAGCATTGGTATTAATTAATTAAACATTGATAGAGTTCTATAATTGGTGCAGTCGACTGCCTTTTCTATTTTAGGTATGGTAATGGTCCTGCATTGGGTGAAGTCCTAATTAATATTTATTCTACTGTTTTCAAGTCATGAAAGGACTCGAAAACAGTAGAATAAATATTATAAATACTGGTAAGAAATAAGTTGATTTATTATGATCTTATGATGGAAGTTTTTTGTGCTTAGGAGGACCAGATATATACGATAATAGATATATTTTTAAACTAAATTAAGTTCCGTCATGCTTGACGGGGGCGTTTACTAGTGGTTAGATAATGTAAAATTTTGAAACTGAATCAGGATTGCAACGGTGAAGAGAGAGAATTTCAAAGTGGCGATCGAAGCGTGAATCGGAAGGACGTGCGCAATGTACTGAGTCACCAACGACTCAGTGCATTCAGTTAATTGCTCACGGATAAGTTAAGTGAGAGACAATGAACCTTTTAACTGGTAAACTGATGCCAAATATCCTTACGTTTCTATTTCGCGGGCACTATCTTAGTTTTCGAAATGCTCTTTTACGATATTTTATCAAACATCGCCTAAACTTCAAGACGATTCATAGGCCCTAATTATTTTGAATTACGAAATAAGGTATTGGTGGAAATATTTGGTTATGAAATAATTTTGAATGAACTTAAAAGGATTCTGAAGCAGATTCGAGAGAATTATTGCAAGGTTATCGTAAGAAAATGTCTCATAATTGGTCAAAAATTCCAAAAATCGTAATTTAAACTTAAGGACCATACTCTGACTTTTCATTTTTTATAAATCATTTAAAATCCCTTACCAGAAGAATTTAATTCATGTATTAACTAAAATTTTATAGGAATTCTTTTGTGAAACGTGGATGTTTCCTTGAAATACACGGTTGCAATAGAGGAATAAAATCAGTGGAAAAACTTTTCAGAGGAAACTATTTCACACTTTAATATCTTAGCAAAATCACAACATAAAAAATACTTCTACACACACGACATGTTTCAATGCTTAAGCACCATTTTCAAGTGGCAACTGAAGAAACAAAACTGAGCCTGCAAAGGAAAGGGTGGGGGGAAGCACTGAGAAGACAAAAGAAGTGAAAGGTCGGATTCATAGAAAAGTATTAACATGGTGGGCACTGGGAATCAGGTGACGGGTGAAGAGTGGAGGTTAAGAGGGGAGAGTAGGAAGGAAAAATATATTCGTTAGCAAGGGTTATATTTGGATTCAGGTTATTTTGCACTATTTCCATTTTCTCTAATATATTTAAGCGACTCCCCTTCTTTTCTACATGCAAGATTTTTGGTATGAAATCTGAGGAATGATTCTCGGAAAGAAGATGTTTCGCAAAATGGGACTGATGAGAGCCATTTTGAAAGCATTTCTTATGCTCAGAAACCCTTAAATTGAAATTTCTCCCACTCTGACCGATATATATACAATTGCAACAAGAACAAGAAAGTTGATACACTCCTGACTTCAAATACGGGTCTACAACATCTTTCCCATTACAAAGAAGGCTCTTAAGACAGAAATTGTTGTAAAAAGCTGGACGCATGCGATTTTTGGGAAAAAGTTTAGCAATTTTATAAGATAAAGGCCCAACAAAATTTAATTTGCGCCAGCTAGGGGGGGAATCAGGTATTCTAGTCGAATAAATCTCTTTAATTGCTTGTTTTTTAACTTTACTTTTCAGCATTCGGGTTATTGAATCTGAAGAAAAACCATTTATCTGAGCAAGATACAATATGATATTTAATTCTTTTTCAAAGTTTGAGGGTGAAAGGGGTATGTTTAGAAGCCTATGTAGAAGGGAGTGGAAAGCAGCAAATTTATGAGAGTGATGATGGTTGGAGGAAAAGGGAATCAAGCGGGAGGTATAGGTGGGTTTACGATATATGGAAAATTCTAAATTATTTTTAGTCAAGGTTATGGATAGGTCAAGGAAGTTAAGGGTATGATCCAGTTCTAATTCTTGGGTAAATTTGAGGGAATGATGCAGGGAATTTAAAAGGTTTACAAAGCAGTTCAATTGTCTTAAAGTACCAGTCCAGATACAAAAAATGTCGTCTACATATCTAAACCATTTAAAAACAAAATTCAAAAGCTTATTATTAGAATTAAATAGGTTACATTCAATTTGATTTAGAAACATTTCAGCTAAAATTGGGGAGAGTGGCGAACCAATAGCAAGGCCCTCATTCTGGATATAACACTTATTGTCAAACAAGAAATAATTCACTTCTGTACACAATCTGGTAAGGGAAATAAGTTCTTTGATAACGCAAGCATCCACTGAGTTCTTATTTAACTCTACTTCTAAAATACTAATTGCATCATCCACTGGTACATTTGGAAATAAATTCACAATGTCAAAAGAAACAAGCTTTGCATTAATCGGCACAACAGTATCCTTTAGTTTGTTTGAAAGCACTATTGAGTTTTTCACACTGTATTTGGGTCTGAAACCTGTATATCGCAGAATAAGATTATTCAATCTTGAAGAGAGTTTTTGGACAGGAGAATCAATACTGGAAACTACTGGTCTTATCGGAATGTCTTTTTTGTGAAGTTTGGGCAGACCATAAAATCTGGGTGGTAAAGGGTTCATATTTATTAATTTCCACTTATAACGTTCACTAAAAATAGCTGACTTCCGTACTGCTTCCTTTACACGCATCTGTAAACTTTTTGTAGGATCAACTGCGAGGTCACTTACGTTATTATTTTTAAGAAAGGAGTTGCATTTAGACATATAATCGGATTTGTCTAATACGACTATGCAGTTACCTTTATCGGCTTTTGAGATAATCAGATTATTCTTATGATTTATATATGAATATAGGACAGTATAGGAGTATAGGACAGAACCTATACTCAATATGAAATTGAGTATAGGTTCTGTCTACAGCCAGTCATGTCCTGTTCATTATATGTTACTGTGTAGTGAAAGAAGGAAAGTTGTTTGTTAATAACCTCTGTCCATTTCTTCCTCTGTCTCTCTACATCTTCTGTCTTGCTTTACCAGCTTGAGAGGTTGCTGGATGCATTTCCCACAGAACCATCTGGACTAGCTCTCATCAGTTTAATGCTGATGGTTATCATATCTGTCAGATCGACTTTGGTATTTGTACGTTGAACAACAAGTTGGCGACGTGATTTACGAGTATTTAAATTATTAGAATTTTCCATTGTGGTCCCACGAGTTGCTCGGGAGAACTATGGTCAATCTATTCAGAGCCCATAGATGCATAGGCATGCATACAAAAGACTTCTTAAAACAGGAAGGTATTCGGTATCCTGACTTCTACCGTTGCAGTAAATATTACCCCCTGTGTCACGCACCCCGTCAGCCTGAGTGTCACTCCTTGGAATTTGGAGTTTTCTCCATCGCATCTTGTTTATGCCTCGTGTAAGACCCTTGAGGGTTAGAAGGCAGTAGCTCATTTCAAGCTGTGGTCGCCGCTGTCCCAGGGAAACATCCTGCTTAGATGTCTCCAAGCTGGAGAGGCATTTCCCATGTGTGTGATACTTGGGTGCAGTCCTCCCACAGATGGTGTATTGGTTCACCTTTAGTCTGACCTCTCCCCTTTGACCTTACCGGATTAGGTACCTGGAGTAGTTGCTTCCACCGGCAACGGTCTTTGGCTAGTCGAGGTACGCAAGCCCTCCCAACATTACAATGTGTGAAGCACGAGGAAGGCCACATGAATTTCATTACTTACTTTTATTCATACCTCATCAGCTTTCATGTCATCACAGCCACGAATATAACAGAGAATAAGTGAAGCGTTAAAGGTAAAGATGACTCAATCACATTCCTCAATCCTTAGTGGAAAGTGTTTGTCAGGAATCGTATTTCATTACGGTAATCAAAATTTCTTCATACATACCTCTTTATTATATTCATAGAATTCTTAAAGAATTTTCTTATATCAAATTTTATTACAAACGGTAATTTCAACAGCAAACGACAGCTACGAAAATACGAGGACTCTAGCACACGGAGACCTCTACTCTTTTTAAATTTACGAACGAAAAAGGGGCGGCTGGATATAAAACGCGTTGTTACTTGAAACCACGTAAAAATAAAAACGCCTTTAAAGAGATGCACCGTCGACATGAGTAAGGAAATAAAGGTCCCCGAGGTAACGCGTCGTTAACTGCTGCAAGTCGTAAGGCATGCGCCGAGGAATGCACCCTTTTGCAATAAAGAAAAAGTGGCTCGAAATTCGAAGCGTTAAAAGTGCTATGACAGCGAAAAAGGCAGTGCTCGTATAAGCGCAGATGGAGGAGGGTCTTTTGGTGGGCGCAGGTGCGGTCTTGTGAAGAGAGATCGAGAGGCGTTTTTTCCTCTTTTGCGTCTCCTTTGAATTTAAATAACGATCCGTGGTGGGATCGCCGCTTAAGCCGCGGAAAAACAAGGGCCGGAGGGAAGAGCATTTGGCATCTCTCCAAGTGATATATGGTGCACGTGGTAATTACGTAGGCCACGCAATCATAAGCCGCCGAAGTTAACTCGACTGAGGGATTTTCCGCAATGTTAAATAGCAAAACGGCTCCTTGGCTCTCGATCTTGCCGAAATTGGGATTTAATGTGACTAGAAACATCGTCCTGATGGCTGGATGTAAAAGTGTTTTCCTCTCGGAAAGTTCGCATATTGCCCCCTTTAGTTTACTTAAGTCAATATCTCCAAGGCAACCTATTAAAGATAAACTTTGCACGATGCAGGACTTAAAATAGCCGCAAGGAATAAATATTATTAAAAATATTTATCTGACTCTTTCCTGGTTCTCGAATTTTGGTTTTCCATTTCCCGGGCCTATGAACTCGCCAAGGGTTCTCCATGCGATAGTCTTTTCTTACGGACTGTCCGCATTTTCTCAACCCTTTGAATCCATCAATTTTTCTTTCAATATAAAATGATGCTTCTGACAACGAGTGACCCTGATAACGAATTTCTCGGCTAACGAATATTTCTTTCGTTTTCTTTTGAACTCTGCTATCGAATATTGTTTCAGCTAACGAATGTCTTAGTTGATGCGCGCGCTAACATAAAGCTGCAAAATCGGGAATGAACGGCCAATCCAGTATCTTATCTTTTCTGTCTGTACGTACATCGAAGAAATGAGCTGAACACATCTCATATGGGACACCCACCAACCCAAATGGGTTATTTATGTTCAAAACAGCGAAAAAGGGGATGCTTGATAACATCAAGTTTCGGATAACGAATCTGATTCAGGAACGAATTATCTTAATCAGCAGATGTATCGCTTTATACCATTTGTTTCATTCCATTATTTGCCAATTATCTCTACACATATTCTTCAATTGCAAAATCATCCGTAATATCCAATTTTCGATTATTATTATCGAAGAAGAACATCTTTCATACTCTCTATCAAAAAATCTTTATATCTTTAGAAATTGACGTTTTCCCTTTGCTTACGAATTGAAGTAATATTATAAGAAGCGCCAAAAACTACAATAGTATCGATATGAATTTATAGTTGGCAGGGTGAACCGAAATCAATGCATTCTGTGGTTTTAAAAGATATTTTTTATCTCTTTTCGAAAACATCTTAACGTCTTTAAGGATTGACTGCAATGACAAATCAGAATTGTAGAAAGTTTTTAGGTTTTTCAGATTCAGCCGATTTCAGATGCTTATTACCGTGACTGGAATTTGTGAGCGCAATAAAGAAGCTACTATGGGATGCATATCCTTAGTTTCCGATAGAAAATGTGATGATCATTAGTGTCTTCAGAATTAAACGCCAACCCCAACGCAGGCGAGGCCGCCATTTTGAATCCTCTCGTTATAAAGTGGCTTAAAAAGTCCAATCTGATCATAAACGCAACAAAATACTATCGAAATGAATCACAGAAGATCCTGGAGAACAAATGTCACAAACCGAAGAAAATAATTTGATATATCGGAACAAAAGCAAATATAAACAAACCAATAGCGACGCTTATAATGCACAAAAATCGAAGAAGCGTATTTTTCTGAATAAAAGTCGACGGATTAAAATGTAACGAAAATATTGATGACAAAGCCGTGATATTGATGAACGATTGAAAAGGTACGAAAAAAGCAGTTAAAAAATCCTTAAATCCTCCTATTTTAAACAGACTAATCCGCGGAATTTAAATAAGAGCTCAATCTGTTAATTGACTGTGTTTGCATATCTGCGAGCAATAAATCTGTTGGAGCGAATCCGTGCGCGTGAATTAGTATCTCCATTTGCTCTAATATGAGAGAGATTTACGCATTCCAACGGATAACTCTCTTTGGCAGACTTGGAAATAATTGTGAGTAGAAAGCGTGAAAACAATGTCTCTATTTTGTAAGTAATGACTAATGACGGCGCCATCTTTTTGTTATTTATTTATATCTCAAAGTCTACACAAACATCCATTCACTCGATAAATACAGCGGTAAACATAAGCAGTGACAACGGACGGACACACACATTCCCTAACCAGAAAAATCCTACAGGAATAACAAGTGTGAAAAATAGCGACATGACTGAGACTCGAACCAAGGTCTACCACTTTCCGGGCAGGTATTCTAACCACTGAACTCCATGCTGCGTTTCTTCCAATATGCTCACAAAGCATTCCCTAAACAGTGTGGAAGAGACGCAGCTTGGTCCCAGTCATGTCGCTATTTTTCACACTTGTTATTCCTGTGGGATTAGTTGCATGACTTCATTGTGCAAAGAAATTCACCTCTCCTTAAATCCTCAGAAAACTCCTATCAGCCAGCACTTAAACCCGGGGCCGTGGGGTTGGAGTGGAAACCATTCCGCCGACGCAGTTGTTTTTAGACGAAATGCGAATTAAACTAAAATATCCGAGATTTAGTCTTTTTGAGTAAAAGAATTTTTACTTTAATTATACTTATAATTTTAATCATATGTATTTATCTTTCATCTAGGTATCTATTTATAAAGCGTTAAAGTTAAAGGGTTAGAAGGAAACGTCCCTTATCTCACTTTGAAAACGTAAAATATAAAAGATAGCGCTTTGACCTTGAGCCATTCACACTAAATACTCGTCCCCATTCTTTCCCAGGGATCGCATGACATGGATTCCTTTTATATCTCTCAAGCTCTCCAATATAACGAAAAGAAAAGATATCTGCTCTCTAAAAAAACTATTTCGCTCTCCCTACCAGTTTTAGCGATTGTTATCTGAATTAATCTCTAAAACTGGTTGTTTGTAGAAATAAATTTTTAATTGCGAATTGCGAGGATATTTCCATTTCTTTATAAACTTCCACTACATATGTGCCTACGCTGTTAAATATGACTTTGAGCTTTCGCAGAAACTTGGAAACCTTACTGCATTACTTATAGAAAGAGTTAAAGATTTCCTATTTCTAATTTCACTTAATTTTCTGTTGAAGTTGAAGAAAAATTGACGATAATTTCATTCATTCAGAACCTCTTAACCACAGAAGTGGTTTAACATCTACACATTCTATTATCCTTAAGTCAAATGTAATGGGTCCGCATTATTTCATCTCAAGCTGTTGTTGACTTTTCACTATTCCTCGAAAGAGACTTCTATTAAGGATTTCAAATTAGTAAAGCTGTACATTCATTTATTAAATCACCTTCTTTCGGGCGACATTGAGGTTTACCTCCCCCCTTTTACTTTTCAACCGTTTTTATTCAATTATTTTATCTATACATTGAGATACGAGGTATTGTAAAAATGTAAAGTACAAAGATAAGTAAATTTTACTTGAAATATAAACATACAAGACTTAATAAGGAAACAAATGAAAAGATTCGATGGATAATTAATGAATATCTGGTAGAGAAAACTTTCATCCTCTCCAGATATGAGAGGGATTCGAGAGGGATAGGGGTTTGAAAAGGAGCGAAGTAAATAGGACGGAAAAATTTATATAAGAGCACCTATTTTGTTGTAGTACAGATATAAAATAAAATGAAAAGATTGATTCGAGGTCTAAAAAGGCTACAATACAGCAGATTTTAGAGAGCTCTTAAAAGTAAATATTATTTTACAATGGCAATGTGTTTATTTGAAGTAGTTCGTTACTGCGCAAACCTGAAATGGCTAAAGTATCGGATCTATTTGCTGCGCTGGACATGTTGCTCGAATTATACAATTACGGAAATTGTGTGACACTTACGGACTTGGAAAGTACCTGGATTCGAAGATAAAGGATTAAGCTAAAATTATGTCCCAGAAGATTTTCGTATCACTTCTTATTGTCGAGTACCACTACAACGAAATGGATAGATTTTTATGTATGTTCTTTAATTTATTTCTCCATTATGGTTTCAATGAACGTAACAAGGAATGTATTCAAGTGTAGCAAAATCTTTTAAGCATAGAATGGCGGAAACAGAAATATTTTATCTATATTCATGCAATCATGGCGATGTTATTGCTAACAGCCTGCAAACGGATATTCAGGCCTTGTATCCATTTAAGTTGGACTATGTGCTACTACTTTAAACGGTGAGGATAGGGTATTCTCCAACGTCCATGTTGTTTTCTCGAATGACAATTTGGAATAATTCAATCATCGTTTATCAATAGTTCTTCAGATAAATTCTCTTCGATAGGAAAGGCCCGAACATTTGAAACTCAACTTGCATGATTCGTTCACGATATCTTAAAGTCTGCTGAGAGTAAAAAGCAATGGGACACTATTTACCTGTCTCAGGAAAGCTTTCGACAGAATCCCTCTCTACTAAGTGATTCACAGGCGTAAATGAGCAAATATTAATAAGGAAGTAATTGACTGGATCGAGGATTACCTACAGGGGAGGGAAGAACAAGTAGCACTTGATGGCGTTAGTTCGGACAAAGTCAAAGTTACCTCAGGCGTACCTCAAGGCAGCGTAATTGGACCTCTATTCTTCCTAATGTACATTAGTGGTCCGGGGGACGAGACTGATAGCAATGTGATGACTCGCATATTTATAAAAAAATCAAGCGACAAATATTTCGTTTAACATTCAAAAAATTTAACTCGCATTCGTAGATGGTGCGAATATTGGCAGCTAGGTCTTAATTTATGAAAACGCTCTATAGTTAATTTCTTCGAAAGGAAACAATTGCGTTAGAACTACCTGTAAGAAATTAGTGGAATGAATATAAATATATTTGACTCAGTTGCAAACTTCGGAGTTCCTCTTACTAATAACTTAAACTGGAATACACGTATCTGAAAAATCTGCGGTAAAGCTGCTAAAACCTCGGTTTTATAAAGCGCATTGCAGGTAGATGCAATGAAAAGGTTAGATAACGATGTTATATTACCTTAGTTAGGCCCCATTCGGAGTATACGGCGAGTATATGGAATCTGGTGGATCAAAGGTGTACCCGCAAACTCGACAAAGTGATAGGCGAATTATTAAAACTGCGAAAATGACGCAGATTCTGAATCTTCGAAAGAGAGGAGATTAGAAGCTAGGCTGGGATTGCTTGATACATTCAAGGAAAGTACATTTGCGGAAGACGTGATCGGTATTATGCGATCACCTTCTGTTACTTTGGCCGATCAGACAATGCGTGTAAAATAAGAGAAATAGATGCGAGGACAAGTCGTCTTAGGTACTCATTCTTTCTGCGAACGATTCGCGACTATAATAAGTTATAGAGGTAACTCAAACGATCGGTGTAATTACCCTTCGGCGCACATCGAAAGCGGCTTTCAGGGTATTTATGTACAAAAAGATGTCTGTATTCGACAAGTATCTATTGTATACAACTGCTGTGTAACGGAATACGAATGGACGGCGTCGCTTCATTTTTGTCTGCACTCGAAAGAGAATGTGAGGATATTTTCACGATGAAGTAATAAATGTAGCGTTCGTTAAAACTCATCCGTAAAAAATTTACAGGTGGTATTTAGAATAAAATATTTATAAATGATATCGTTGCGGTTTTAAATGTAAACTCTCATTCTCCGATATGGTGAAAGTGTGTAATTTTCCCCCAGAATTTCGCCGAAAACGAGTCGCGGTCCAGAATCAAATATATGTACAATCGAACGCAAACAACCCTCATACTTAATTCTGCTCGGACATTACGCGCTCTGAATTATGGTTCCACTCGACATTAATCAAACTATTGGAAAATATGCTACATTCGGAGCCTCATTTAATTAACTTTCAATTTTGGTCGTAACTTCTGCCGCCATTGCAATTTATCACCTTTTAAAAGTTGATTTCCTGAATCGCGGTCCATGTCTTTCGCTTTGCATATAAATTTCCTCTTTTGTGGATAATTTTGGACCCACTCTTTGCAGTATCACCACAGAGTCGACTCGTTTATTCATTTCAGAATCTTCTAATTGAACATTTACTGATATATGTTATTTAGCTTCCGTTATGTTTTCATTCCTTAATTCATTTGTATGTCGCAGTTTATACCTCAACTAACAATTTACAAAGAGACAAACGATTCGACCTTGCAGTCAAATCAGATTCCGCTCACTGAACTGCATTTAAAGTATTTAAAAACGAGAATTGATAAATCCATTTAGGGCAATGACTCCCAAACTTTTTCCTGCCTCCCTTGGTTCCTCTTAAAAACAGCGCACCCCAACCGTAATCTATAAAAATGATAATTAAAATGGAGAACGGCACAATTATGTTCTGAGAATTATAACAAAATTAAAAAAAAAAACAGTTTATCTCACATTCATCTTAAGTTGATGAAAGGTTTTCGTAATTCGTAATTTAAGAGTTCGAGCGAGCTGGACTAGTTATTAGTTATTCTCTCTATCACTCATTGAAATAAGCCTCAGAATTACATTTAGTCACATATAAGAAGTTATATCGTCAAATATTGTTGCTATTGCTATTCATAGAATAGCTAACTAAATGAGTTTTAAGAAATTGGAATGAGAACCACAAATCGAAGGTATCTACGTGATTCCGACGAGAAAGACTCACATTTGTAAGATAGCGAAAGCGATTTGGTATTTTGGATATTATTTTCTTTCCAGCATAGATTTCAGGAAGAGTTTAAATGGAAGAAATACATTAGAGTATCGGACAACATTCAGCTTCGGTTTTCTGTATAGAAATCTAAAATTTAACGATTTCAAAGATATAAATGCACATTTTGAACAATTTTTAATAAAGAAACATTTTGAACTAGAAAAGACGGCAAGAGACGTCGACAATTGCAGTTGAAATGGTTGTTTTCGCATAAAATCAAGATAATTTGCAATATTTTCGGTGATTGTTTTAATTTAGAATATCCAAAAAACGAATCCTTATATGTAAATTCCATGGTTAATCCCCAGATTTTAAAATTCATTCAGGATTTTAATTTCACTGCTACCTCGACAGAACATAGTTATTTTAACTTAAAATTAACAAAAGTAATAATCATAATATGAACATACATTTACATTTCAAACGATTAAATATTCATTGAAAAGTGAAGTAAATATTAGATAATAATAACTCACCCGTTCGTTTAAATAGGGATAGAAAGCTTTTTGAGGAATGTCAGGCGATCGAAGAGAAATTCGACGACACAATTTCTATGATTAAACAAATCAGTAAATAGACTAATCAAACCAAATTTTCATACGAAAATAAATCGATACACCGAATAGCATCGTGAAAATAGTCCGTACATTACATAGCATAATCGAGTAATTACATCGTAGGAGTACATTCCATTATATGTTAGGGTATATGGTATAGTATCGCATTATTAAAACGGTAAAAAATACGCAAATTTTAATAATATTAAAATTATCTTCGCTATCCAATATCTGTCTTTTGTTATAACCTGTCTGTGCAGTCTTCAGCCTGAAGGTTAGTTTGAACCTCATTCCTCCACCATTAGCAACGGAAAGGTTTGGAGAGGGGGCTGAGGCGACTAGGCAAAATGAGGAATGTGGCAGTTAGCCATTGCATTCCTCAATAAGGCAGAATGCCATGAGCGAAACAAGTCCAAGTAAGTGAAGCATAAAGGCTCTACGAGTAACACTCTTCGTAGCATTTAAATAGAGGAGACCTCAACCAATGTAATTATTCAGAATTACCTATACCACAGTAGCTTTCATATTATCACAGTCATGAACAAAACTGAGATAAGAAATAAATGAAAGATACATTTTTCTTTATCGTATACCGAAAGACAAATGAAAATATTCCATTTATTTGGACTTGTTAGAAGGACCTTTATTTCAATACATTGCAGTAATGCCACTTAAAATGAGACATAATTCCAGGGAGGAAGCGGAAAACTTATATTCAACCAGTCTGAGTTGCGTCATAATTTCTGAAAGAGTTTTTATCCAAATTTTCTACCCTTAATGTGAAATTTATTACGTTAGATACATTTGCATTCCTTCCATTAAGTTTACATAAAAAAGGAGCTGAGTCAGATGGAATGTTTATAATGAGGAAACAGAAAGAGCAAGGGAGCATTCCTAACCTCACCGTGGCACTCAATTACTCTTAGATTTTGAGCAAGAAGCGTTCAATGATGGATAAGTTAACTGAATTCACTGTTCAGTGTCTATTTATTTTATGAAATTTTTCTTTGAAGAGTCAATTCTACCAAAAACACTAAATTTTTTGTTTCATTGCTTTGCTCATAAATTTGTGATCGGGAATCATTATTGATTTGTCTTGTATTGTTTACTCCTTTAAAACTAAAGATGACTATTTGATTTTGGATTAAAATACATGCGAGTAATGAGATTGAGAAAAATATCAAATGGCAAATCATTTGGTAAATCAGGCATTGCGCCATTAATACTTCCACATTTGAATTCTGAAATTAGGTAATGAAACCGGGAATATAATAGAAATCTCTCTTTAAATAGACTTCATCATACTTCAATAGAATAAAAATTTATGAGCTCAGTGAAGTGTTAAATCCAGAAATAACGTTCATACTCTTCGTTTCGAGTGTTGCAGGATCTTTGATGACTGCAATTTTGCAGTTTTCTGAATGATTCATTTCGGGCGATTAATCCAATTTTCGGATGAGCGAAGTAATTTGTGCCGACTTCTGCTGCGCTCAGCTGCCATTAGTAAGTACGGCTTTCACAAGGCGGCCATTTAAGCATTTCTGCGAGACAATCTGCGCATGCGCAGTGGGTGCTCTAAGGCAATGTGTGAAGATTTCTCTAACGTCCCTAATGGTCGAATGCGGCACGGCACCCTGCAGCGCCAGAATATAAATATAAGCAGCTGTATATTCGAGATAATCTGAACTAGAAATTAAATTAGGTAAGAGGCGAAATAACTGCGAAACATTTGTAATTTATTTGCGTTTTTGCCTTAATTTAAGGATTTCCTTCTTTCTCCAGAAGATATCCAGGTTGGCATCTACAAGTTCGATTTCTTTACGATAATAGTCAGACACATTTATTCAAAGGCGGAAATGCGAGATATAAAATACTTTCTCCAGCTTCCGGCTTATTTTACTGTTCAACTCGTTTGTCCTCCAAACACAATGCAACAAAAGCGCGTAATTTGGAGTCATTATCCATGTAACCCTTGTCGTAATTTGGTTCAAAAGTACGTATACATAAATGATGAAGAATTTTAACAAGAACATGTATAGATTTTTCGTAAATACGGTGGAAATAGAAATAAAGAGGTAAAAAGAATGGTTTTGTATGAAAATTGTGAATGAGTGAAAGTAAAGAGAGAGATATTACAATTTTAAATTACATAATGGAGACTAAAAGCTGCGAAGCTGCTAATGTATACAGCATATATCAGAACTTTTGTATTCATAGTCGATGGAGGTTGCATTTGGTGCACAGTAAGAATATTGGACTCACAGCCAGATGCGTTACTTACAGTATCTCTTGTCGCTTTCTCATAATCTTAACATTATAGGCAATCTTGTTATTAATTCATGTATTACTCTTACCTTCCTGGAGTCGTAGCTTTTTCTCATTTACTCGATACAATTTGCTTGTAGGATCTGGAGAACGGTTCTGTAACTTATTTGATGACGATATTATGCTGCGGAATTTGCTCAAATTTTCTGATTAAATACTTATTTCACTTTCTTCGGTTAGCTGAACCATTGTTTAATCCTTGGTAATTTACAATTTTTTCATTTTGCAGACTTCGAAGTGGAGGAATCACACTCCTCATCGGCTGAACATTCACTTCACATAGAAGTAAATTTTCGGCCCTTAACCTGAACCCAAAATCCAATTCGACCCAAAACAATTATGTCCCTCACTCCTCCAACTTTTACCCGCACCCACGTCCCAGATTCCCTTCGATGGTCATTTATTGCGATAAAAATTAGCCATACTGTTTAAACTACATCTCTCTTGGAGCCTAAGGCTTGACGCCGTCTGGACGCAAATAAATTCGATTAAAATAGTCTTTGCTAAAGAATAATTTTTAATATCCGCTAATTTGTTATCATTCAGATCGTTGATTTGCAAGGGAGGTACTTGGTAGAATATGATTTTTTGTTAGATATTCAGCTAAAATACAGCGTTAAGGCAAATGCCGTGCAAACAAAAGACTTTTCCCGTCTCTTTGATTTAATTGAGATTTCTGACGAATTCATAGGTTATATGATTATTCCTCAGCCATTTAAACTGGCGAGAAAGTAAACGAATTAAACTGCCACAGGGTTTTCTATCGTCAGTGTTTGAAAGTGATGAATGTTGACTAAGCTTTGGTGATTTTTAAAAGTGATTTGGAATCTAAATACAAATAAAAATAAATAAATATAAATAAATAATTTACGATAAAAATAAAAATATGTTAAAATTCATTCCATAGGCTTATTGCATGGACTTCAAACAATAATTCATTCCAATTTGATCTATCGAAAGCCTTTAGGCGAATAAAATGAACTTGTATTTGTTATTAGCTTGGATTCATCTAATGTTGGAGATACCAAAGGTTCATTATGGAAAATAAATAAGAATTTTTACCGACAGAGACCAATAAACAAACGTCTTGAAAAGATTTGTGAATATTCCAATTGCGACATTGAGAGAAACATTGGTCAAAAGTGTGAGCTTGCCTCTTATATTTTAACCTAGGTAGAGAAGACATTTCTTAATGGTCTCAGCATTAAAGTTAGGGAACGCTTGGTTCAAGTTCTATGCCAAATTTGATGATAATATGTATTTATATATTTTAGTAAACTTTGTTTGTTTATTAGTTATACCAAAACGATTGGTACGTACTGCCACTTGAGAAGTGCCCCAGATTGGTGATCAGTACTTATTTATCGCCAACTATTAGCTTTTCCGAATATTTTCAGTTTGCTCATAATTTTTCTATGGTGTCTACATCTACATATATGTACCCTGTCAGCCACCTTTGGACGTGTGGCTGGGATTGCATGTGGCATGACTCTACTTACCTAATTACTCCTTACTTTCACATATCGTACACGGAAAAAATGAATTCTTGAGGTTCTAGCATCTATTTCTCTGAATTTTCTCTCAGAATCAGAGTTGATAAGGAAAGTGGGAGATGAACTTACGAAATATTACTCCATGAACTTCTTAAATAAGTTAAGAGTGTTTGAACCTTGTAGAGATTTCGATCCTCCGTTCTGAAGAATCTGAGCAATGCTCACTGATTTATCATTCAATTTTTTTGATATCATAAGAATTATTTTTGTATTGTATTTTCAAGCCACCAGTTTCTTGGTTTAATAAATTCTGAGAGAGTTTCCGTTTGACCAACTTTGGATTAAATTCAACATTTCTGCGAACTATTTTTATCTTTCGTTTACGAGATCTTCTAAAAGTATTTTCCGTATTTTAATGCATAATGAGAACTCATTTTTAGCTCCACTTAAAGATTTTCAATAGGACTCGACCTTCTTCCCCACTGCGGTGTGAGATCTTAAGGAGGAACCCAGGTAAATCGTTTTTTATTAAAGATCTTCAAGAGGAAAGAACAAAGGGAACTCCTCGTCTTCGGTGATCACTAAGAATGTCAGCAAATTTACGCTTGAACCAATGCCATTATCGAAATCAGGAGTGGGCTTTCTTTTAAGGTTTGGAAGGCATCGCTATTTGCGGTGTTTATGGTCTCTCATTAGTGAATGCCATTAACACAACACTAAGATTATGACTACGAAGGGATTCATCAACTGAATAGCCGCACGAAAAGAGAGTACTTAAGTTTTCGTTCTTTCTATGAAACCGCAAAAGAGGTTATTATGCATATATTCTGGCGTTAATATGAACATTTTTATTCCTCATGAAGCGGTGTTTTCTTTAAGTTAGGCACTTGTGTGGTTGCCCTTTGCTATAAAAATAGGCTTGCAACCAATTTGAGATCGCCCACTGATTCTCGAGAAATCTGAAAGCCCCCGGTCTTAGTTTAATCACTCACCTAATAGATATTGCTAATTTTGAATGGCATGAATAGACAACTGCTTATTTAGTCTTTTAACTGAAAATTCAAACATATTTTATTCTTTGGCAAGGAGAAGAATTAGTATCGTTGAAACTGCTTCGGCCGCTTAGATCATTTCGCAGGTAGGCCCCCACTGGGAATCGAACCAGGGACCGCTTTCACCAAGTCGAACTCGTTGCCCACTTGGATATCCAGAAACCCGGCAAGTAGAAATACGTTATCAAGTCATTAAAACGTACTTTACGTTCATCTCTTATGGAAACGTATTATGGGCTCCTGGGTTCGAACCCGGGCTTTAACAGAGAAAAGAATAGTTTTCCTAATTCAGGTGGTTTCAGCATCGTAGAAACACAATGCAGACCGACATTTGCTTTATATATATATATGATGTAATGAAGAGGAAATTACTAGTTCCATTATATAACTCGCAGCCATTTCTAAGGATTATGAGAATAGAGTTAACCAAGGAATTCCGATTTTGTAAATCCTCATCGGTTGTGTGTTATCCGGAGAAATTCGAAAAATTTCTTCAAATACTATTGTAAAATGTTATCTAATAATGCCTTTTTAGCACTGCAAGCATATGTTGCATTCAATCACCTTGGATATCCTAGCAATACTCTATCCATTGCGCCTAAATTCCTCTCTACTGCTCTGGATTCATCAAAGAATTCAATCGTGATTAGCATATTTTTTCGCTTCAAAATCCGTTTGGGAGAATATTCAAAAAAATTGGCATCAATAAATGAAATAAATGCAATATATTATTACAATGTAATTGCCTTGATTGGTACTGACGCATCTTGACACGTAATGACACCTCTTTGTGATGTTAGTGAAGCGGTAACAACTCCATATGCCTTCTTTCACATTCACTCAATAAGAATATGAAGGTTACAATACTTTTTTTTCTTTCTCTCGAAGTCCCAGCTTCTGTGAGAGCATAGCGACTGCGTTTTAACCGCTGCAAGATCACCTTTCCCTGCTAACCCTTTCTTTCCCTCTTCCAATAAGATCGCCATGTATTTGAACACGTTCGCATTAATGCTTTTCGGGAGTCATATAGCCACTTTTATTCGCATTACTCCTGCACAAAGTCCTCGATTTTCTTTATTCCATTACATCTCACCACCCGCTTGCACTCTTTTATTATTAAATCAAAAGTTGCGAATCTACTGTCGTGAATCATTAATTTTAACGTATTCGAATTTTTCTCTTCGCAGTTTTTGCAATTTACCGTAACTCTGTTCGTAATTCCTAGAAAGTCATCGGCGGAAAATATCATTTCAGAGACCTTCCGAGCGCTTAAGGGCCGTTTATTACAGAATTTTTGGAATTATAACCGAATCGGTTTCAGATATGACTTGAAGCTGTTATAGTCTTCGTTCTGGTCTTCGCTCCGTGTCCATTAAAACGACAAATTTCTTTCGTTTCGAAACTTTTATAATTTTTCTACAATCCAATTTTACTACAAAACAAACGTCACGTTCTTCATTTCATTGGTGTTGACAGTTATCATTTATCGCTATAAATAAAGTTGATTTAAGCAGCCTAAGTATCTTCTAATTTATTATGTGATCGCTTCGAGTGATGTATAAATCCCCCTTCCCCAAAGTGCTTCTCAATTGTAGCGCAATGTTTAGCAAATATTTGTATTACTTTAGTTTTTTAGTGTTTATTNTTAACTCTATACGAACTATCCCCGTGTATTTTTATGGAATAATGCATGAGCTCGAATTTGACAATTGCCTCGATAATCAATTGGTCTTCGAGAAAATGCGTTGTTTATTAATGCAAAATTTTAGCAATTTTCCGTACATTTTATCTACATTCTCGAAATATCGAATCTATATCTGTATATCACGACTAAAATAAGAATTTATAATTATTTTCCTTTCTTTTGACACTAGTGTCACTTTCGTAGGACCATTGTTTATAATTTAATTTTGTAAAAGAAACAATCTTTGCAAGTCATGAAAACGTACTTGACTTGCATTTCTTATGGAAACGTACTATGTGCTCCTGTGTTCGAATCCGATCCTTCTGAGAGATATGAGTAGTTTCCGTGGGGCCATTTTCGTTAGAGAGGGGACAGACAGACATGCATTTTGCTCTTTTATATACTAGCTGATCCCGCGCAGATATTTGCGCGCGTGGTGTATTTAATGTCAGCGAAAACAGCCTCACATGTGAATGTTATACATTTAAAGAAGAGCGCCTTCATACAAACAGAATAGTTCATAATGTCTATTTTGAATTCTTTAACATAATTAAAGGTTGAATTTAATGACATAATTTCGCACCATTATCAAGGATCTTCAATTTCGTGGTTTGTCAATTTTTCATCAACATCAAACACTTTCAACACCAGGGTTGTGCAACAAATGACCCACTGTCCATAATTTGGTCCACCAGGGAAGTTAAACCAACCCCCCCGTTTTTGCATAATTATCTATATAAGTTTCCATATAGATGATCAATCATCATCTGAATTTGGAGTGTTTTATAGATAAAAGGAGATTTAAAAATTAGCGCCTATATTTTCATATAACTATAATTTCTTGACGAAGGAGAAGAATATTGGAACGGAAAATTTAACTTTAAACAATTCTTTCATTGTGATTGATGCAGTTTTTAATTGAAATCTCTACCTACATTATCTACAGTTGCATCGATACCCTAATTCGGCGTAAAAAGGTATGTAAAAGCTAAACGAGCAGCCAATTTGTTTTATCCATTACTTTTTAAGATCGCGGGTAGAACGAGAGTCTTAATTTACGCTCATTATCGGATCGATTGGAAAAGATGTCGCATAATTCATATTATGTTTTCAGTAAATATATTGTAGTAAATTTACATAATAACCACTTCAAACAGAGGTTATGAGTGAACTTATGTACTTTGTTGATTATGCTTTTTCATTTGTATATTAATAATTAAAATTGAGAAGTTGACGTCACCAATTGTACGAGTATATTGATTTTAAATTTCTATGTAAATTTTTATTTTTGTTTCTTCGGGTTATGTTTCATTACTCGTTTATTACTCCAATATTTTATCTATATTATTTTTTTCAATTATAAGTATATATTACTGTCTATTTCCTATTATCTCATATCCAATGTCTGTTCGTATCTGAACTATTTTTAAAAATTATGCAATTTTTCGTCTAATTTAGTTGCTATGTCAGTAGGTTTCGCAGGGTTTTCACACACCCTATCACATC
>KZ308822.1:719385-738930 GCA_000376725.2 Ladona fulva
TATAAATATAAATATATATACACATATACAAATAAATGCATAGTCGTGCAAACATAGAATTTGAGATAGTTACGTACTTGGAGGTACAAAGTCAATTTAGAAGAAATTTAATTCTGAATAATGCAATACAGAATGTGAGTTAATTTTAAAACTGTTGCAAACAAAGGGCCTTAGAATAATTTCATCTGGTGAGAAGTTTTATTCGCGTTGTTTTAATCCAATTGATTGTGCTCTCAGGAGTATTTATCAAAAATATTTTGCTAATCTATTAGAAAGATAAATATTATATTTTTTAACCTGTTTGGCACTTATAAAACGAGTGTATGAATTACTGCAAGCTGTTTCTCGCAAAACTAGTAGGACATAAACATCGAGGCTTCGAACTTTGAATTTTTATGGAATAAACAAAAATTTTCCTGAATCAAATTCGATTACTTCTGGTCTGCGAAGATTTGTATCTACGTTAAACGATGCTTTAAATTGAAGGTGTTTTCAGTTCAACAAGATCCCATGCGAGGAAATATTGCTTTTCGAGGAAACGCTATATTCATAAAATAAAATCCCTCAATCGTGTATAGTTCGAAATTTCAACGTTTTCTCACGACCACAAGTGAAAGCGATCCAACCATTCCATAATTTTGCGCGATTTGATGTTAACAACAAAAGAAAGCAGAGAAAAGAGGCATCGCCCACCTTAAATGGTAAAGCGTGTAAAAAAAAGTCGAATGAAAGGACAATATTTTTCCTCCTCAATTGGAATCCGAAAGAAAGGGAAAACCGAACCTCCATATTTATTTTTGAACAAAAGAACATCGCGGCAACACTCAGCTGGATGTTTACCACTCCGCTATCATTTCGGCGGCGGTAAATTATCCGCTTACGTCATCCGCGGCCGCATTCAAAGGACGCGGTTAAGTGCTTTCGATGGCCGCAGATTTTATCCGGAGGTCCTCGGAATCATTATATCATTTGTATTATGTTTGTTTGGGGGCGCAGCGTGCTCCTCCGCTTGCCTGGGAGACCCTGGGCCGATCGATACTAACTCTCGGCGTCTGACTAACCCCTCCGTTCGACCTACTACTGAAATTAGGGCCACTCTGTGCTCCCCCCGGGGATCGCACCCGGCTCAGCCACGGAAGTCCCTCGGGACCCCCACGCACACACCCGCCCTCCCCATTCACAGCCATCTGAAGAATGGACGCTCGCACTATCAAAATGGTCTCTTTTGTCGCACGAATAAGAATGTTTGGAATTCGAAAGCAGTGCATTATATGGACAACGAGCACTCCATCTATTTTCGTTCCTTCGGAATCGAACACCTTTCCATTTGATTGGATAAGTGCTGTTTTTATCTTTTGTTTTCTGGCCAGTTGTCTTTCTTGACGTCAGACATCCTACAAGATTTGTTATTCAACACCTTTGTATACACGCATGTTGAAGAGGAAGAATGATGAACGCAGCTGGGAATAAAGCTGGGGAAACCGTTACACTAGAATACTGCCTATAAACAGATATTTAGACACAACAAATAAGTGAAATACCTGGAAAAGTTTTTACCGATGGATGAGGAATGTAGTATGGAAGATAAAGTTATGCTAAAAAAGATCCGAATCGAATTGGTGGGAGAGGAAAAAGTTAAAAATCATTCAGAAATAAAGATTACGTTCAGGTGATGATCCGAGAAGAGATTGATGAGCAAAGCAGTTATTGAAAGAAGTAATTGGTTTAGAAGGACTTAAGTTTATAGAAGGTCGTAGGAAACATAAGTGTAATCAAGAAAATATCAGAAAGTTGAGGAAATTAAGAATTCTTAATATGAAATGGAACAGACGTAGCTGATGCTTACATCACTCACAAAAAAATCATCGATCAAAAACCGAAAACAACGAAGGGAAGCGAAAATTAAACCGTGATCAGGACTCCATACTGACCTGAAAGTGGTGAAGACGATTCACTTCTTCAAATTGAAGATGGTTTTCTAGTTTGAACGCAAAGCGGTATTTTTATTTAGAAATTCAAGACTGAGAAACTGCGAACTGTCACTGATCGAATGATTCAGATTTTAATTCCTAAAACGGACCTTCAAGAATAAGATAATTTTGCAAACAATAAACCGCAACTTAGCGCTTACAAAATTTACCTTACGCAGGATGAATTTGTCATTTTGAAATATTTTTTAAGTACATCGTGAATGAGAAATACCGTAGGTAGAAATCGAATCTATTTAAAGCATTTTTATAAATATGTTCTCTCCATTTGACTCAGTACATTTAAATTACAATTGTAAGCATAAGGTACACCACGGAGCCAATTTAGTTGCGTCTATAAAAAAGCGTTCATTAAATGCTCATAATACTTTAAATAAAGTATAATCTAATTTTGTTTTACCCTCTCCTTTCTTCTTTATTATGTTCATTTTCTTCCCCGATTTTCCATTTTTCAGATGGTTCAAACCTCAGTACAAACGCACCAAAGTGGTTAGTACAGACCTCAAAAAGAATTATGCGCCATTATGTATCGATTTTTACTTTTGGTTAGAGCCAGCTCTGTCATTTGGCGTTCTCAATATGCTTTTCCACCCTTCCCAGCAAATGTTATAGGTGAAAGGTGGAACCACGGGAGGGTAACTGAACTCGCGCGTCGGTTCCTTTTACAAAATGACTTAGTTTTGATGAACGGCTTAAACTCTCTTTGGTCGCTCTACGGCCTAGAATTTGTTCAATGCTACAATGAAATAGCAACATGAAAATGCGTAATGGAATTACTTTTTATACGAAAATATTTACATACGATAGGACAAAACCCCATAGAAGTAGATGCCTTTCCGCAAAAAAAATTCTATATCAACTTCTCACTGGAGGACAGGTCTCCTTTAAAACATCTCCCCGTTATTTTTTTATTTAAAATCTACTTTAAAACATTGCAGTCAAAGCAAGTCTAATTCCTGTTAGCTAGATAATGTAACATTACGTATTCAACACTTTCCGCTAGTATAATTTGCTATTGCATGCTAATTTCTTGAGCTTGAGTTCAACACTCATTACGCTCATTTAATTAATATTAGAGTTTAAGTTACTCTCAAGAGCAATATTTTCCTCTCATTCTCGAGATCAAATTGCAAAGTTTCCACCTTTCAAAGGTTGATTCGCGTAAAAGCAATCCCACTTTATGTTCATCCTTTGGACTTATTAATGCTGATGCCCAAAGCGGAAATGGCAGGTAGTTGTCCCCTCCCTGGCTAGAGCAGCAGTCCTTTTACTTAATTAATAATTTATCCTAGCTTTTTTTTATCGAAAGCCCATGTTTCTCTCCGGACATTCCTATTAAAACACACTCGTATCATCCCAGACACTTCATCGAGTTCGATTTCAACCCTCGAAAAACATTCATCATCCAACTTTCAGTCTAAAAAAAGATAAAATTGAAAATAAGGTTTCCTAATACAAACCTGCCGGTTTTCGATCTTTGAGCTGGAACGAATTAAATTCGTAAGCTGAGGAACAAATGTGTATGTATAATTTAATATTAAATCATACAATATACTTAAATTAAATAATTTAACTTAATTAAATATACTTTATATTAAATAATACAAAGTAGCGATGCATCAATAGAGGCTAGGAAAAAAGTCATCCTGCATAGTAGACAACCTGCAAGTACACACTTGCATAGCGGGTTGCATGTAATAACGGCGGTTACGGTCCTGTTAATGCTGTGATAAATTGGAAGCTATGTTACGAGCAGTAACTGAATAATAGGATCCAGCCAGGAGCTTGTTTGAGAGGCCCCAAGGCGCAAAGATCAGATCGAGACCCCCACCAGGAGTAACAATTCGAGCTTTTTCATGAAATATACAAACATACATCCCATAGAAAATTCAGTCGTTTCACTACGCAAAGAATGAACAAACAAAGAATAATCTGGTGTTTTGAATTTTAATTACTATACATAGTCTCCAATAGTTAGTTGAGGAAAACAATGGCAAATACCACACTCCTCATCTTTCTAAGACTGTCTCATTCCCATTCCAGGGTTTTTGGTTTCTTTTGGCGAAATTAAGTTTCAAACAAGCATTAGATGGATTTACGAGCAGACAAGATAGACCTAATATACGATGTCTCTGAATAAATGCAAGTCTTTATGTCCGTACGTTTGAAATGGGAAACGTAAGTTGAGAGAATTAAATAGCCTCTGAACTACGGCTAGCAACTACGAAAAATCATTAAAATCTTCCGCCTTTCCTCTGACGTAGAAAGAGGCCAATATGAATGACATATTTCTTATTTCAGTTCTGAACAGCTGATTGTATAAAGAGGCTCCTTTTCTCACAAGGATTACGGATAGAATGATTCGCAGGTTGTTGCAAACATAGCGGAGGAGGAGAATGACTTACGTATTTGTTTTACTTTCCATTTTCCACTTTTCAAATTAATTCCACTTGAAAATGTATCTTTTTATCTTAGATTACTCTTACCGATGCAAATAAAACATAAAAACACGAGTTTTGGAAAAGTGTGTCACAAGAAAAAGAAGCTAAGTAATTTATAAGTTGTTTAGATTATTTAATTGCTGGAGGTAGTATAATTAGATGGATTTTGTGGGATGTGAATTACTGCATCGCTCAAAGGATTTGTTACTTTAAATTCTCTTGAAATTGACTAAATCATCGAAAATGGCCACAGAGTAATACGGGATAGCAGATAAAGCGTGTTTTGCATAATGTATTCTGAATCATCAGTTGGTAATGATTTGCCAAATGGATTATCGCATCAACAAAAATCGCATTAATTCATTCCATACGAAGCATTTACGTAATCAATGTGTACGGTATTTTAACAGTAAAAATAACCTTTAAATTGAACGCGAGAGACGATGTCGTTATAATTCGTGGAATCCGAATCTGAAATTGGCTTAAACGACGGTTGTATTCATGCGCAAAACCAGGATAAAATTTGGTAAATTCATTTAGAGAAAATTATTCCATGATTCACTTATCTAATTATTCTCATCGGAAGTTTATTACTTCACAGCGATGTGAAAAACTAATAATGAGACAAGTAGTGGCGCATAAAACGTGCTCAATATTAGTATATTGAAATTCAGATATTTTCAGAATAATTTACGATTAAATTACATCCGTAAATTAAATTTCCCAACAACCAACATTCTGTAACAGTTTCCAATTGTTAAGTTGAATAAATAAAAAGCCTCAGAGCTTTTTATAAGCAAGAATTAGCCAGAAGAATAAGTTATTTGAATGGTTAAATGAAAGTTGGATGGGATGAATTAAAAGGGAAATATTTCAACGGAGTTTGAATTTCATGCAAAATTCTACGAAAGTGCTAAGAATGATATTTTCCTAATGTGTTCCTAATTTATAGTTTTTCCAAAGTATCATTAACATAGAGACTTTGGAAGTACACGGTATTTTATTTTATATTTACTATTGTCATGGACTTTTGTCATTTCTCAGTGACCAACTTATTGTTTGAGTTGAAAGTGCTCATTTCACATTTAGTTCTAAATCACTTCATCATTTCATACTTCTCTCAGACTGTGACTGATAATTCATATCGCTGTGCTATTATTTTACTAAACACATTTCATACGTAACAAGCCACTTCAATTTCCAGACTGTTTAAGTCTTTTCTTTAAAAATACACAGGTCATTTGTTAGAGTATGCTTCAGACTTTCTTTTTATTTTATAAAAACGAAAGTGGCGAGATACTTTCCTTGTATTTGTGAAATGCTTTATTTCTTTATGCTTGTATAGTTCCAAAGAAAATGTGAGACTTTAGCGTGAAATTTTGGGAAATGTGCAAATCTCTGTTTGAATACCCACTTAAAAATGGAAGTGAAAAGGTAATAGCTGAGAATCAAATCCTGATCTTCCAATTTTTGGTCTCTCACCTCTTATGACCTTATTCCTTGGCTTTCTCAACACGCATCCTGCAAAGATACTCTTAAATGGCTTTCCACCGAATCCCATTATTGAGTTAATACTTAATAACTTCACTGATTGTTTCTTATAAGTGATAGCTTAAAAGGATTTCATGTTATAAAATATTACCCGGTGGAACGGGTAAACTTTAACTCCCTTTCTAACATCTAAACTTCATTATTTTCCTTTTAATAATTTCAGGATTTCGCTCAACTAGCGAATAGTTAATGAAACATTCTTCGCCTTCTGAGTCACCTTTCCTGGTTGTGCCGCATGTTTGAATATTTAAATTATTTAAAATTCACTAATTTGGCAATAAAAACTCCGTGGAGATTCTCGTACGCCAAATGAAGCGGAAACTTCAGAATTTTTGGGTTTCAAAAGATGAAAGCTTGACATTTGGCTCAAGGCGCGCGCTGTCTCAGAGGATTCCAACTTCCCCAGAAAGGGAATTCCTTATCTTTTGCTTTATTTAGTAAAACATTTCCATCAACATCTGGAGTGGAACATTTGACGAGGGTGTGATCCCATTATTCTCCGTGTCTTGGACTCGAAATGTTTCTATAAAACAGCGAAACAGCGTTTCTATTAAATTAGCGAAAATCGCAGTCTAAAGGAGTGAATATAAGTCTTAAAATAAATGGTAGAACCTGTAGTTTTTCAAAACAATCCACATTTATATATGCTGTACATATACGTATTAATGACGAGGAAGCAATATGAAAGACGATTCTTTTTTACGACGACGATTTTACTAATGAAATATTTAGAAAAAGTTGAGACTAGTTGCTTTTATTGTTATGAAATAACTTTTTCACGAAATATGTTATTATTATTGTGATAATGTATGTATAATGAATGCCGCGGTGTGTAACTTCTGCTAAAATATTCGATAGTTTTAATAAGGAAAAAATTAAAATCTTGTCTAATTTGTGTCGTATTATGGAAGAAATTCAAGAACATTTTCAATCAGAGCATCCAATGGGAAAATTTCAGATTTTCAAAAGGTAAGGGAACGCTTTTCATTGGAACGATCCGAAACCTGAAGTACAGTTTTTCTTAAAATTGAATGTGAATAGTCAGGATTAAAATCGTTTATAACGATGGCCAATGCAATATATCCTTTCTTTAATTCTTTACCGAGTATGTGAACATCTTAATTCATTCAGGTGCTAAAATTGGAATGCATTATCGTATTTTTGCCTCCCCTGTTGGGCGAAACTCTAGTTAATCATATTTTTGCAATTATTTACGTTGTGATAGCGATTTACGCATAAAATTTCGTCGGTTCGATATTCCTCATTATCTTGTTTATCTCTTCTCTCTTCCTTATTTAATCATTTACTCGTATATTGTTGTGTTTTTACATATGTTTGTATAGTTTTTACATGTTTTATATCTTTCTACTCTATTTGTGTACTTTTACTCTATTTTTACTCTTTATTGTTACTCTTCCTTGTTAATTCTCCCGTTATATAAAATTATCAAACATATTCCTCAGTAACGAGCTAGATGTCTAAATATAAATTTCGCCCGATATAAATACTTGCGTCAGTTGGTATATTTTCTGATTTTTCATTTGGCGACCGTAACTTGCCTAAAATTTAACTACTGCTAGTTTAAGGCAAAATATACGAGTTAATATCGATGTAAATTAACCTTAAAATGTTATTAACATCAATGAATATATTAGTGATAATTATTAACCAGACTTAGTGCGATAAACAATACTAAATATTAATTAATTAATTATTCTCTGTCGTTAGACACGATTATGTAAATACAAATCTAATACCAATTACATCAACATATTAAATAACTCATTATTATTGACGCATGTTTTTACGAATATCTCGCTATTTACTTATATTTCCTGTTCAATTTCAGAGGTGTTAATCTTACGTTTTCCTCTAAGCGGTTTCCTGCAACCTCCAAATGATTTCTATCGACTGTAATTGACATCATGGATGATGTATAAACATAGATAAAATCAAAAAGAATAGAAGCCCGGATTCCAGGGTTGGTTCTGCGGGAGCTGACTCCACCTCTGGCGAGCTGCTCCTGTGATTTATTTTACTAGAACCCAAACAGATACTGCCATAGATGGAGGTGGCTGGACCATGAGGCGGGGAAGAGACAGGGATCCCGAATTTCTCTCCCGGGCTCGGCCTCCCCTTCAGCCCCTCTTTTCCCATAACTCTTCGTCCTCTACCAATAGACAGAGGAACCCGCTTTATCAGCAAGGAATATTCCCATGATAAAAACATCGCGACCCGCTGCAATGCCAAGTCGCAACACGTAGAGCGGCCAATTTTCACAATATATAAATCAAGCGAAGTCTGGTTTCCTAGACGACCAATGGCCTTTCTGCGTGGTCATTCTCTATTTCTATTTTATTTCGTTCTGCAATCCGGTATTTGAACTAATATATGGTATTTTATGTGATCCGATAGATGCACAAAGAAGCACAGCATTGATTAAATGTCATTGCTGTCTCACTCAGATCAAAATTTTACTTAATTTTTGCAGAATTTTCCCAATTATTTAATTCTCAGTCACATGGATCCTTGTTGCAAAACGTATTAGGTAGAAAAGATAGCGCTACGAGCTGTATTCAGCTATAAAATAAATTTTTTTCTAGACAAAACTATGAGTATTGAGTTTGAGTGATAGGAGTTTGGCGAAGTTTCATGGAGATTTTTTCGTGGTCGGATCAAAATAAAAGAGAAAAAGAAATTCATTTCAATAACGACTGCCGAAACGACTGAAGAAACTTCAAGCTTTAAGCAAGAAGGAAATTTTCGATTGAATCGATGTTTTGAAATTCGGAGCACATTTTCCTGTTCTTTGTATAAATAGCTGAACGTTGTATAAGACTCATATCATCCAGATTATCTTCGATTCTTTAAATATATTTCTAATTTCTTTTTTAATTTTCAGAATTACCTCTTTTTACGTCATTTAGGTTTATTCCACTGGATAAATTTCTTATGACAGGTATTGGTCATTTGTTGAAACTATATATAGTTACGAAATAAATACTCGTACGTATATGTAATGATTTTAATTGGTTTTCGAAGTATAAAACAATGTGTTGTCAATAGATAGTATTATTGATTTCCTTTGAAGATGGACCTTATTTATGAATGATGAACAGATTCTACGGAAAGACATGAGAAGGACATGCGAAGGATCCACCGATGTTCAAGATATGTGATAGACTTGGGTAAATGCACCGAGGAAATTTCTATCCAAGTGAACCGAAAAATCGAGAATTTTTGGCGAACACGAATGCAAACAAAAGTAAAATGAATTTTGCTACCGCAGATAGCCAAGAGCTCGACCCTGAAGTTTTACCCGGTCTTAGGTTTGCAGAATAGTTACCACAGCTCGCGTTTGCTATACTGTTTGACTTATATATCATCCTAGGCGAAAAGTTTCCTGGAATAGTCGAGGCTCAAAGTTGGAATAGATTTCTGGTCAGTTCGCGTTTACAATGTTTCAGAAACCATACCTCTGTGAACAGGCGCGAATGGCAGAAGAGCGTAGATAACGACCAATAGGAAAGTCCTGCGCTTTGAGCATCTATTGAAATATACATGATGGGAAGGATCTCCAAAATGGAACGGAGATTTTAGTAATACCGTGTCTTCCGAAGTTTACATCGCCTAGACTCAAACACAGTTACCGAAGTTTAGATTTAATGGCACTGTTGGAGATGTGATTACGTCACTCTCTAATTTAAACGTTGACTTATCAACGCAGTCGATATCTCCTCATCTCTTTATCCAAATGTTAATCATGGAGCCACATTACTCTTTGCGTTCGGTGTCCTATTTTCGAAATTCAAACAGTATCTCCTAGTCTTTGGTAATAGAGGTTCAATCACCTTTAGAACTCTTCTTGAATAACGTGGAGAAAATTTGGTGAAATTACTTAAAGCTTTGGTTGAGAATGCCATTCTGGAATCGCTTCCAATGTCCGGCACAATTCAAATTTTGGATTGCTGAAATTCATTTTTGATTGCTTTCCCGCGGTTCCGGAAGTGTTAAATTAAATAGAGAAACCAATTTCCATATAAAAGTCGAACTTCTAAATTCCAATTTAAACGCTATCACGTTCTTCCCCGAGTCGTTCCGTTACAATTTAGGGAAGAATTTCGGTCGAACGTTTATTGAAATGCTTTGGCTGCGAAAGACGAAAGCAATTTCTAGCTATCACGAAGCGCTATACATTGAGTTTTGAGTTTGCTCAATGTTTCCCGTGGGAATGAACAATAAAATCATACTCCACGCATAAGTTATTTCAAGTCGCAAGACCCTCTCATTTCAACCTCAAATAATTCATTTGGTGCTTTTTTGGAATCCTTTTCGAATCGTTTTGGAAAAGTACAATTTTGATTTATCCTCTCGAATTAATTTATCTTTCTGATTCTTTGAATTAAAGAAAATGAGAAGCGAAAATGTACGAGATTCCTCAAACGTTAAAAAGACTTCATGCGTCTACAGCATAGAGTACATGAGTCGAGCTATAATGAGAACGAATGTAGTAATATTTGACATAAGTGACCACCAAATAATCGATTAAAAATGGTAACTCAAAGATTCTTCTGCGGTGTATTTCGAAAAAGAAACATTAACCAAATTTCTCATATTCATCTCGTCAACGGGTTGACGTATTCTACGGAGCCACAATCGCCGGAATTCATGAAATTCTTTTGCTAATATAACTATAACTTGTTTTAACATAAAACCTGATGTATTAATTATCAGAAATAATTACAGTTACCTTGAAAGTCATCCAAAATTTATGTATGTGAACGAGAAGAAACTTTTAACGAATTTTACAAAATTTATTACCTTGACACCATAGTTTCGTACTGCTGATTGTTTAATATTTTTTCAATGGAAAGCAATGTTTATTTCCATAGTAAGCTGTTAAGGCATAATTGAAAGAAAATAAGGTTTGCTTTGAGCCAAAGTTGGCTCGTCATGAGGTGCCTGTATACAAAAACTTACTTATAATTATTAAATTTTCAAATTACAAAATTTAAATGCAAAGAGAATTATATTAACTATATAAATAGAAAATATTATATGCAATAAGTATGATTTATTCTCTGTACATTGTGAACAAAAGAAAATTTGAATAATTAATACAAATAAAAATTATTCAAATTTAGCTACAAAAATAGAAATGTGGTATAGACAAAGGTGAATACGATCGGTATTTGGTCATATAAGCTCCAACATTGCATATAAGGAATCTTAATTCGTATAATAGTTACATAACATTATAAAAAGAACCAGTTCTTAATTTTTCTTTCAACGGTAGAAAGTTGTTCCATAAATGTAAGTCGTTAGGTAACTCATTGAAAATTATTGGAGACTTATTCGAAGTCTTGGTAAATATTGTGAGCTTAAAGACAGGTTACGTTCTCTCAAGTTCAATTGACGATGTAATTGCACTAAATTTAAAATTATCAGATTTTAAAGAAATTTTATTTGGTCTTTAAGAGGTAGTTTGGTTAGCAAGTTAAGAGTTCCTACTAGTTTTCAATCAATCATACAATAACAATTGGTAAATCAACTGCACTGCATTAGCCAACAGTTAACTCTTCATCGCTGAGTTAGCATTGCTTCACTCAAATCTCTTTACGCTTCTTTCTACTACAAAAGGATATTACAATCTCAATATTACCCTTAATAAAGTTTTATTCTTTTCTATTGTACAATTATTTCTCCCATATTTTTAAGATCTACAATGACTAGTGCTTGAAATTTAGACTATAAGCATTTATTACTATATTTAACTATAGCACTATATTTAAGCATATTTCTTCTTTAATCCCAACTTTGCCTTGAGAATTTCTAACGCCCAATTTTTTTCAAAACGTCCAGTTCCCTTCATATGTCACCTTCGACATTCTTTTGTCCAACGAAATTTCAAAGGCGCCTCCATCATGGTCCATATTTATCCCTCTCATAAAGCCTCGCTTAATAAAATATTGAAAATTCTAAATGACTACAGACCTTTGGTTTTGACTGCTTAGAACGGAGTTTGTGGTAAAGAATTGGAAAGTAAAAGCCGGCGCGGAGGAAAGCGAGAGAAGAAAATCGAGGATTAAACATAAAGTTAATGTGACGAATGATTTTCGAAAATTCAACGACCATTTTTAATTGAGCAACCTTAGGTTTTAGCGTGTCTTAGTTTAGTCCGAAAAAACTCAAGTGAAATTAGGATTCAATCATTTGGCCTCGACTTTTTGGTAGTTCTCCATTATGAAGGATAATGAAATGAGGACTTAAACCACCGAATGTGGATTTTTGGGCGACAATGAGTCCGAAACCATAGCCATCTAATGGTACAAATACTGTGGCAAAGCTGTTTCTTAGTTTCATTATTCTTCAAGTTGGAATTTAAAATATAACAGTAATCGCAGCCTCCGATGTAATTTTAAGTGAAACCGAGGGAAGTATTAAACATATGGATAGTTATTTAATCTGACTCTTTAATTTAATGTAATTAAATCTGCTAAAAATAAAAGGCAAGTGAACGCGGTATTTTTAGATTTTCGGAAGGCATTCGATAAGGTCCCTCATCATAAATTATTGTACAAGTTAAAAGTTGTGGGAATCAATACAGAGGCAATAAATTGGATAAAGGACTTTCTCTCCGATAGAGAGCAACGCGTAGTATTGGACGGAATTACGAGTACTTCTAACGTGGTTAGAACTACTCGTAATTACCGTGGTAATCAATGACTTTAACAATATTATTGATAGTAAAGTTAGGATATTAGTGAATGATACGGTAATGTATATGGAAATAGAGTAGAGAGAATAGATTAACCCTGTCGAATAATTTAGATAAAGTTATGAAATGGTGCGATGATTGACAATCAGAGCTAAATGTAGACAAATGTTCAGTAATTAACTTCTTCGAAAGAAAAACTATTATTAAAGATTATCCGTCCACTCTACGTAGAATTAACGTTCTAGCAGTAGAATCGGTGAAATGTCTTGGAGTAACTCTCTACTCTACTAGTACTCTCTTGGAGTACTCTCACGAATAACTTAACATGCAGTACCCACATCCATAATATATGCGGAAAAGCACTTTAAAAACTCGGCTTCGTAAAGAGAATAGTCGGTCGGAGCGATGAAAAAGTTCGCGAGCGATGTTATCTTGAGGTTAGTCAGACCTCATCTTGAGTATGCGTTTAATGTATGGGACCCTGCCGATAAGTGATGTATTAAAGAATTAGAAAAGGTGCAGCGAAAGGCGATACGTTTTGTGAAGAATTGCAACGATAAATCAGTGAGCATCACTCAGATGCTTCAGGACGCAAAATGGGAATCTTTGAAAGTTATAAGATTTCAACAAAGGATCAATTCACTGGACAAATTTAGTAAAAGCACGTTCAGAGATGATGTAGTCAATATAACGCGTTTACCATGTTACATAGGCAGTTCCTATACTGCGAGAAAGATTAGAGAAATAAATGCTAGAACCAATCGATTTAATAACTCATTTTTTCCGCGAACGATACGCGAAAGTAGTCGATTAGCGAAATTGAGCCATGGTGCATGTACCCCCTGCCACACGCCAAAAGGCGGCTTGCAGGGTACAAACATAGACATTATTTAAGAGTCAATTCTGAAATCAAAGACACGTTAAAAGAAATGAGATAAGAGACTGGCTGTCGCATTTAAGTGGAGTATGATTTGTGAAGTATATTATGCGATGAATATGCTTGCTTTAAACTGGATACTCATTTAGTAATAAATTAATTATGATCAATAGAAAATATACGCGGTCAGTATGAAGGGAGAATTATTGCAGAGTGACTAAAATGTGTTTTAAGAGAATGAGGATAGTCCTAAAGAAAGAGGAAGTCCGAGTTAAAGTTGATTGAATGTGATAAATGAAATGGGACTTGGAGAAGGTATAGAATTGACTATGACTTTATTTAGGGTGAGAGCCTATATAGTCTCCTCTTACATGTAACTAGCAATTTAGAGAAATAAATGGAATAAAGGAATGTATCGAAAGATGTTTGGGTAGTAAATTGTCAATGAGTAATGATAGAATATGAGGAATATATTATAATTACCTGGAAATGAATTAACGTGACTGTGTATGTTTTTATATGCGGTTATTTTATTTGTAGTGACTTATCACTGCAGCTACACTTTGTATGTTTTGATTCATGCCCTGTATTTCCTCATAGCGAATACTCTAATTACGCAGACCGACAAGTGACAGTCGTTGACCGCACGGACAACCTTAGTCGGATGAGCGTCTTTCATACGGGCATCATAATCCTCGCCTCACACTGAGCTCTTGTATTTAGACGGCTTCTATGGTTACCCTTATCCGCACCTTTGTCTTTCTCATCTTCTCTTTCTCATGCAAATTTTTTGTTCCCTCACTCTTTTGCCCTCCAAAACCTTGCGTACATTATTTATAATCCGCCAAATGCCCTCCTCATATAAAATGTTTTCTACTCTAGCTTCTATCCATCAGCACCAATGATATATCTTCTGATACAGAATTTTATGTTTTTTTGGGGAAAAATTAACTGGATTACTCGTGTCGATTTTGACCAGCATCAACATTCATACCCTGCAAGCTGTGGATCGTCACATATCAAGGAATGTGATTACCAAGGGATTAGCATAATCTTTATTTAGTACCATTATTAAAAATCGAAATTGGACGAATACTAAGGTGGCATAATCAATACAATATCAGGGTGCAAATCCCTTCTTTAAGAATAATCCATTTTGACTAACAGTATCGCTCTTTGTCTTAAGACTTCCACATTCGTATTCCCATTGAATTGAACGATTTGGTACAACTACAAGCACCGGAGGGTTTTTATTTAACTCTTTCTGCTCCAAAACTGCAAATTATTGATGAAATCACACAGACCTTTCGAAGTTCTTAGAAGATTCTTTCATGCGTTATGATGATTGTTCACTAATTTGCCGAATTTTCCCATTGCATGCAATCAGCTCAGATCAAAAACTCTTAAACCTCTTAATTGTGTATTTTCTAGTCTCAAGATGGTAACAATGTTGAATAGTATTTATACGACAGTTATTTGCCAATTTGGAGAGATTGGTCTTTACTCCCCTCCCCACGCCGAGAGGCGGCTTACAGGGTATTAATGTAGACCCAGATGTTGATATTTACAACCGACTTACCAATGGATTAATAGGATCGGACCTGCCCTAATCTTTTCCACGTATAAAAATGCGTTTCTCCACTCAACCAATGGAAGAGACGAACTTTTGTCTTCAAAACAACCTTTATCAGCACATTCTCTGACACCTTTCTTGGATTCCTTTGTACAACGTAAAAACTTCCTCCGTTATCATACTCTGGCACTCTTTTCAATTGATTCGTTTCTCCTCTAAAACTATGAACATAGTGCTGTTACATTTAAGTAGAGTGTGATTTGTGAAGTAGATTATGCGACGAGTATGCTAGCTCTTAACTGGGTACTTATTTGGTAATAAATTAATTATGACTCAATTTCATACTATACTATCTTGTGTGTTAAAATGTGATTAGTAGTAGTAGAATATTCTTTTTATAGACAAAGATATTCGAACACAATACAACAATAGAACGAGTATTCACCACAGAATGGGTTATTTCGACGGAAACCACTGACCATATCTAAGCAAACACCAATTCTGCTTACACTGCCAACCACGTCCGGAGCAACCACGAAGAAGACAATGCAACCCTATCCTAACACCCTGGCCAACCTCCTAGGCAAACCTCCTGCGATAGAGAGCCCGATATTTAGCACCGCTCATCCCTCCTCTCTTCCTCCTCAAACTTTCAGCGGCATCCTTCCGTCGACCGCCAGCTCCTGCGGTCGTCCTTTGGATCCAAAGGAGAGCATCCATGTTAGAGAGACCATTGTATCACTTTCTCTGTACCTCCTCGAGAATAATCTGCTCCCCTCAGGACATAATATATCACTTTAACTGCAACTTTAGCCCCGCTTGGTGAGTCTGAATAAGACGCGATCATTCGGATATTTAGCTGAAACGCCACCGCTTACAAAAACGAATGTTGCCACCGCGCAGGGTTCCCTGACGCATAGTTTCTTTTCAACAGTTACGTTTACGTTTAAAAAAAAGTAAGCGGCGTCATTACCTAAACCGGGTGCCTTCCCTCGAATGCCCTTCGGCTATGCCCTAAGAGGAGACCCTACATTTCCGTGTATTTTCATTTCCTTTGTCATTCTTTCTGTCGGTCGACCGAAACAGTTTCCCCTGAATCCATGTTTGTCCTCTCATCCTGAAAAAGGATAATTCAAAAACTTTTAAACTCTGTATCCCACCGCTATTTTCCATAATCTTCTTATTGCCTCCAGGACATGAGTAGGATTATATCTTTGGATATCTTCGGTATTCTTTGTTCCATTTCTCTCGTAAACAAACGGATCAGAGGAATTGTTGTTGACACAGGTTTATAAAGATTTCAACAGTGGATATTTTCCCAGTTTTACGTATTTCATATTTTCTTCTTCATGGGAAAAGGTCTTTATACCTGATGATATTTATTACCGCATTTCCCGGTCCATAAGACGCTATTTTCCCGAAGAAAATTTACTCTAGAACCGGACTTATTGGCCGAGGGTGAGCATTTTTTATGTCAGGAATAGCCATATATTAATTATAAACAATATTGCGCTTTGACTCGTGAGTTTTATCTTCTAATAACCGCAGAAGCGTTTCTAGCAATGCTACGTTTTTCTTTCATTCTTCTATAAATTGACGCTCTCTTGTAAGTTATAGTTTCCTTCTTTCACTCATAAGCAGCTTACGTTCCTGTGCGTATAATCTTTGCCATAGTCACCTGACGGTGCGTCTAATAGGCCGGTGCGCTAATGGGCCTGGAGAGACGGTAGTTTGGTGTTTGAAATTGCTTTTGTAGCCTAATTCAAGAGGTTGTCCATACCCAGGTTTGTTGCGAAATTTCTTAACACCATGTTATTCCTTTCACGTTTAATTCAGGTTGGTGAAGGTAGATTAGAATCTTGCAACTTACTTGTGACAAATTATCCAAAGGATTAGAGGTTTAAAAACATTCCAAGAGCCGTTATGCCGGCGGTTTGCGCCTTACCCTCTGAGATCGAAACGGGAAACAAGGGAAAGGAAACGGATTAACCTGCCGAAAGATGTGAACCACCGGCATAACGGCTCTTGAACTGTTTATAAGCTTCTAATTTATTAACAGCCGTGTTCCAATTTCTTTCCTTACATAAGAGTCTATGGATGAAATAAAAATGGATGTAGTTAACGTGTGATAGTTTGCGAAAGGAAACTGTAAGATTTATTGGAATCAATGTTTATTTAACATTGCTTTCTTGTTTATTTAACATAGTACTAAGTAGTTAAGATACAATTAAATGAAAAGACGCCGTTTAGGTCCTCTTGGGTCAAAGTTGGCTTGTCAATAGGTGCCGATTTACCAGTATACTAATTTAAACTACAAATATGACATATTTTCTGTGCGGTATAAACAAATGAAATATAAGAATAATTAATTCAAACTGAAATTATTTAAATGTAGCCACAGAAATAAAAAAACATTTTATGAATGAATTTTATTTTATATTTACTATTGTCATGGACTTTTGTCATTTCTCAGTGACCAACTTATTGTTTGAGTTGAAAGTGCTCATTTCACATTTAGTTCTAAATCACTTCATCATTTCATACTTCTCTCAGACTGTGACTGATAATTCATATCGCTGTGCTATTATTTTACTAAACACATTTCATACGTAACAAGCCACTTCAATTTCCAGACTGTTTAAGTCTTTTCTTTAAAAATACACAGGTCATTTGTTAGAGTATGCTTCAGACTTTCTTTTTATTTTATAAAAACGAAAGTGGCGAGATACTTTCCTTGTATTTGTGAAATGCTTTATTTCTTTATGCTTGTATAGTTACAAAGAAAATGTGAGACTTTAGCGTGAAATTATGGGAAATGTGCAAATCTCTGTTTGAATACCCACTTAAAAATGGAAGTGAAAAGGTAATAGCTGAGAATCAAATCCTGATCTTCCAATTTTTGGTCTCTCACCTCTTATGACCTTATTCCTTGGCTTTCTCAACACGCATCCTGCAAAGATACCCTTAAATGGCTTTCCACCGAATCCCATTATTGAGTTAATACTTAATAACTTCACTGATTGTTTCTTATAAGTGATAGCTTAAAAGGATTTCATGTTATAAAATATTACCCGGTGGAACGGGTAAACTTTAACTCCCTTTCTAACATCTAAACTTCATTATTTTCCTTTTAATAATTTCAGGATTTCGCTCAACTAGCGAATAGTTAATGAAACATTCTTCGCCTTCTGAGTCACCTTTCCTGGTTGTGCCGCATGTTTGAATATTTAAATTATTTAAAATTCACTAATTTGGCAATAAAAACTCCGTGGAGATTCTCGTACGCCAAATGAAGCGGAAACTTCAGAATTTTTGGGTTTCAAAAGATGAAAGCTTGACATTTGGCTCAAGGCGCGCGCTGTCTCAGAGGATTCCAACTTCCCCAGAAAGGGAATTCCTTATCTTTTGCTTTATTTAGTAAAACATTTCCATCAACATCTGGAGTGGAACATTTGACGAGGGTGTGATCCCATTATTCTCCGTGTCTTGGACTCGAAATGTTTCTATAAAACAGCGAAACAGCGTTTCTATTAAATTAGCGAAAATCGCAGTCTAAAGGAGTGAATATAAGTCTTAAAATAAATGGTAGAACCTGTAGTTTTTCAAAACAATCCACATTTATATATGCTGTACATATACGTATTAATGACGAGGAAGCAATATGAAAGACGATTCTTTTTTACGACGACGATTTTACTAATGAAATATTTAGAAAAAGTTGAGACTAGTTGCTTTTATTGTTATGAAATAACTTTTTCACGAAATATGTTATTATTATTGTGATAATGTATGTATAATGAATGCCGCGGTGTGTAACTTCTGCTAAAATATTCGATAGTTTTAATAAGGAAAAAATTAAAATCTTGTCTAATTTGTGTCGTATTATGGAAGAAATTCAAGAACATTTTCAATCAGAGCATCCAATGGGAAAATTTCAGATTTTCAAAAGGTAAGGGAACGCTTTTCATTGGAACGATCCGAAACCTGAAGTACAGTTTTTCTTAAAATTGAATGTGAATAGTCAGGATTAAAATCGTTTATAACGATGGCCAATGCAATATATCCTTTCTTTAATTCTTTACCGAGTATGTGAACATCTTAATTCATTCAGGTGCTAAAATTGGAATGCATTATCGTATTTTTGCCTCCCCTGTTGGGCGAAACTCTAGTTAATCATATTTTTGCAATTATTTACGTTGTGATAGCGATTTACGCATAAAATTTCGTCGGTTCGATATTCCTCATTATCTTGTTTATCTCTTCTCTCTTCCTTATTTAATCATTTACTCGTATATTGTTGTGTTTTTACATATGTTTGTATAGTTTTTACATGTTTTATATCTTTCTACTCTATTTGTGTACTTTTACTCTATTTTTACTCTTTATTGTTACTCTTC
>KZ308823.1:61196-75389 GCA_000376725.2 Ladona fulva
TTCTTACTTCACTGAGTCCGATGACATCCCACTTTATCTTCTCTGCTTCATGGAGCAATTCCAGGAGTCGATCTTCGCTCTTCAAGCTGCGGCAGTTGTAGGTTGCGAAGTGTAGGGGGTTATTTCTTTTCTTCATGATGGACCTCTTTAATGCCACCACCTCCTGCATGCCGGAAGCTTAATTTAAGATAGATTAAGGCATTGTACACCTCCTGCAATACTCCACCTTTCATACACATAGTGCCATCCACAAACTACATTACCCCAAATGAATTTTTCAAAATATGTCCATACGATTTGTGCTAGCATCGAACCTGGGTTTGGATTGGGAGGGAATAAAATATGAGGTGAGTAGCAGTTGAAACTTGTGCTACCAAGGGAAGTTTGAGTTTTTGCTGTTTGGGTAGGGGAAAGATAAAAGTGAGAGGATCTGTTGTAGGGTGTTGATAAGACGGTAGGTCATCCACTGCGTGGTTTTGGCACTTAGCTGGTTCATCCTATGAAGGACTAGTTCCATTCCCAGGAGGCTGTGGATATCCTTCCCAGCTTGGGTGGACTGAGGCAACATTGGCGATGACCCTCAGGATATGCCTTTCGGTTGAAGCAATCTTCTGTTTTCCTCTGGACTTTCATGGATGCAGGCCTTTCAGTGACAGTGAAGTAACTCAAATCAATAGTAACACCTCAGAACTCACTATACATACACATTAATCAACATATCGTTAGAACATCAGCTATGTCTGTCAACAGTGTGTTAACTTTGTGTTTAAAACTTTCTTTCTTACTGTGGTCTTGTTGCTTGAATTTGCATATGTTTTGAATTTATGGATATAATGTTTATTAATATTTGTTATTGGTGGTTACGGTTAAAGGTTAATTTCCTTAACACCTGTTTTAAGTCATGAAGGTGAAGAATCTGATAATGGTATCAATAGATGTGTAAAATAGATCTGCATTATATTTGTGACGTTCTTAAAAATAAAATGAACACAAAATGATACCAAGCAATTACTTAAAGAAATGATTCATTACTGTGTATCATTAGAAATGACTCATCATTAAGTCTCAAGAGATATAAATAAATTACTCCTTATGGTGAATCTAATTCCAGATAAATCATGATCCATGTTCCCCATTTAATGTAATAAACATCCCAAACTTAAGCTGTGAAGCGAATTTTCAAACTTTTTGTTTAAATACTAAGAACAAGTCAACATTCAAACAAAAGCTTGAACAACAATAAAAAAATACCTAGATTTAATTTTGAGAAGTATAGAAAGACACTGTTCCTTTGCACTAGCTCCTAAGCCTTGAAGAAAAACTTTTAGTTTAGTTAAGATGTAGGAATCGAAAATGATCCCATTTCCAGCCCTGACTTCTCACCTTGGCTGGCTATAAAAAGAGAATACAGAAAGCACTCAATTCAGCTTCCATAATACTCCTTTGGAATTAAAAAGTTTTCTTCACTTACAGATACATTGACATTCTCCCATTGTTTGGTTTCCATTTCCATTTATTTGTTCTTCTCTTTGTGGTCCCTCTTTTGATTCCTGTATGATATGAACCCATCTGGAAGTTGTATATCTACCTTGTCAAGAAGATCTTGTAGTCTATATAAGAAAAGGTAAAGATTACTTGTATATGTCATAATGCACATACATTTTTAAAGAAAGGAGCATGAAATGCTGAAAAAATGATAAAAGTTTTGGATTTACAATGTCTAACTTGGAAAATTCCAACTTATTAGGAAGGGGACCACCTATGTTCCATTACTACTTGACTAGTATAAATTAATAGTTGTGTTATAATAGTTAAACAAGGAGAAATTGTAGTTAAAATAACTCAGGTTATGNCATACTGCAAGCTTAATATACGATAGGTTTGGTAAGACATATATACACACCCTGTCATACGCTGCTGGATATTTACGGCGTCTTACAGATCCTACATCGAAGTATAAACGTGTTTTATCTTCGCGTTTTACTATTCCTATAGTTTCAAGAAAAATTCATTTCAAAAAGTACACCAAATTAAAAAGGCGGAACGGAACCGTGCCGTCGGCTGCTTTAGACAAGAATGACAATCTGTTTACGTCAAAAGGGAACGCATTTAACAATCCCATTGGTTTGAAAGGGACTGTATCTCTGGGAGACCGCCATAAATGTGGGGAGCAAATGTGTAATCTGCTTCAGATAAGCAATTAATTACCTTTAATTTCCCTGGTCCCTGGGATTTAAATCCTTTGAATTTTTTACAACGACCTAGCGTCGAACCTACGGCCATTTTTGGAGTGGTCTTTTCAGTACGCGGAAGAGAATTACTTCCTGCACTTGCAGTTTAAATTTCAATTCCCTAGCTTTACGGGAAGTATCTAAAAAAAAAATTTCCAAGAAATGCTACAAAAACAGTTCAATGCATTCTTATGGAAAAATAGCAGTATTTGGGGCCTCCTGGAATCGAACCCATGATGCCTAGGATGGATGACCGCATATGGTGATATGGTAGAATAGAAGGATATCTGTTGTATGAAAACAATCATACAGAAATGGGTATTAAATACATGCACAAATCTAAAGAATTTTCAAGCCAAAAGATGTGATCAAAGGATTGATTATGGAAATCCCTTGAGCAGTATTGATAAAAGATACACTAAATCGAATTCACTGAAATAATACCCATGGAAGAAAAAATGCGAGAAAACGTTAGCCCGCATATGAATTCTACTTGACTATCAGAACAAAGTCAACGATAGGTATGAAATATATGCGATTTTTTTAGTTAGTAATTGATACCCTTCTAGTTATAAAGTCTTGGAAATAAAAAGGAAGTAACGCAATCTATATGTTGGAAAAGGAGGATTGTGATAGGCCGCGAAGCATGATTCCGTTTTTGTTCTTTAGGATTTCGAAGTGGTAGAGTCAAAGCCGCGAATTATTAATGCACAAGAGGAACGGTCATTTTATCATTCTAAATATTTTCATAGTCTGAAGTCATGCATTCGGAGCTACGCATGATTCGACTTGGATTGACGATATTTAATATTTCTGCTCTGAATTCATCTAAGTTATCTACGATAAGAATGACATTATATTTCTTAAAGGGCATTGATAATTAAATATCATCTACTCCCGACTTATGTGGTCACAAAAACGTTTTTGCAGTACTTACTATTTATAGCACAACATAGAAGCATTGGTGGTAATCACCAATTGAACCAGGCTAATAACCCATTAAAATATACGTTACTTTTAAGATACTATTGGATAGGTTTTGCATTCGAAATGTTTCGAAGTGAAAGGGAAGTGACGCAAACAATTAGTTGGAAGGAAAGAAACGTGAATTGTCGCGTAGCGTAATCCGAGTATTCAATCACGTACTAATTCTGTTGGATATCGAAGGAATTGCATAGATGCTACGAATTATCCATGTAATAAAATAATGGTCACCTTATCATTCCAAATACTTATAAGTGGAAGCATTGAAGTATCGATGCATGTTTGTTTTCCAGGCATGCCTGATACGTGTATGGAGTTTGCGCCACACCTATGGAGAGCATCTCATCAATTGGGATATGTTAATTTATAACTAACCCTGTCGAATGATTTAGATAACATTATTAAATGGTATGATGATTGGCAATTGAAGCTAAATGTAAACAAATGTTCAGTAGTTAACTGCTTAAAGAAGAAAATGTATTACTAAATTTATTCGTACAGTCTCTGTGGGATAAAGTCATTAATAGTAGAATCTGTTAAATGGGTCCTTAGTTTGATTCTAGGGCAGTTTTTCTGTCTGAAGTTCATGAATTCATTTAGGGTATTTTCCGTTAAGATAGAAACATGCAATTCACGGTGTTGTTAGAATAGATGATTGTCTATCGTATGCCGTAAACATGTTTGCCCTGAAGGCCTAGGTTCGATCCCAGGACCATTCGAATGACCAAATTTTCAAAAATTCGTAACGGTATTTCCGGGTAAGGTAGAAGGTTGAAATTCGCTACATCTATAGAAGATAGGGATTTCTATNGATAAATTTCTATTACAGAAGCTCATCATGGTAAATTGTAATTGCACCTGGAGTGTAAAAGACAGTGAATCACCAGGCTGGCTCACTGTCGGTTGGTGAATGAATGAGTGCCACTCTCATTATTTGGCCAGAGATATTGTTGAAGCCTTCTTAGCATGGTTGAACCTGAGCTATACACTGCCTCCAACCTCCGTTTACACACCTCCGCCCCGATGAGGCAAGGAACTGTGGCAGTGTGAGGAGGGGAAGTTTTTTATATATTGTCCATTATATGCAGTTTATAGGTCATATAGTTATCATATACATATAGGAAACTTTTTTGCCGTTAAAAGAATTACATTTAAAAAGATGTAGATTGATAAAAACCTGTTTTCTTAATCTTAAGGGGTGAGTGTAGGATCATGAAATATTCAACTTGTCTTATATCTTGGTAAATATGATACATACTAATTCAACTTATACAATGACTGGATAGAAAATACAATATTTGAGAATATTTTCTGGTAATGAATGAGAAATATAATTTCAAAATAAACTAGTGCAATAGAATAATAATTACCAATAAGTATCTCCGGATCCATTCCTATATCTTCTCTTTTGATTCTTGACTCCTCCCTTTCCTTTTCCCGGGCTTCCTTTAACTCATCCAATTCGCTACTGAGAATGGATACTTTTTCCTTCTCCCGCTTCAACTCAGTATTCAGTGACTCGTTGACCTTCTCTGATTTATGCAACTTTTAAGCAACTGCTATGCTTATCCACTTCAGTTTTTTAATCTCTGCTTCTCTTGACTTTTCTTTATCCATATTCAACTGTTGCAGGATGATGAATTGCAAATGACATTAAATAAAACACCAATTGAATCAGCAATAATTTATGGCACAGCTTATAATTTTCATTTATTTTGCAGAAACTACCTTGAATGTAAGTTTACAAATAATGGGAAGAATAAGGTGTTAAACCTTGGACATGTATAAACAATTCCCTCTCTGGTGGTACACTTTAATCTGCACTTTAATGTTCCTAATCCAGAATCTTTCAGAGAAACCAGTTATTCCATTGGAAGTGTATGATGGCAGTATAAGAACTGAATCATTTTTACTCTATTGGTAGGTGAAGTAGCAGCTTGGTGCGTAAATAGAGGATAAATTACTTTACTTTTGATCCAATCTCCTTTTCCCGAAAGGAAAATTTGATATCCTGGGTTAACAAATTTATTTTCAATCAAATACCATTGCTCAGCCTAATGCCTTATCCATCAATCTACTTCACTTCTCAGATCATCAATGTGATCTTTGAGACCTTAGAAAGTACTTTCTGAGAAAATTGTGCATCCACCTCACATTTCTTCAAAATACAAACTTCAGAAAATTAACCAGTCCTCCCTTTGCAGCCTTTAATGATAATAGCTGCCGCCTTGTACAGGCCTTTCCTTCACCAGCTGATATATAACAAAGATGTGAAGTGGTCATTGGCTAATCCTCAACTTTGGCGGAAGGATTTCTTTTAAGCTCAAATGCTAATGCATCAAAGTGGTTTTCATTTAAGCTGTGTTGTTGAGTAACAATAAATTCAAAAACAGTGCTTATGAAATATATTTATCGAGCTTTCATTTCTCTACTGCAATATTCACTGTCATGAACCTTCTTTTCCCTTTCATGAAATTTGTTTATCAGTTACAGACCATTTGTATAAAAATAGTGTCTTCACCATACACTGACCAAGTGCATCCACAAAATCCTCTGGATCCTTCCACAAGAGCAAGAAAGATATCAGGAATTTTGGAGGGAAGTGGTGCTAAATTAGAATGAAGATGCTGTGGCCAAAAAAGAAACATTGCCTTGGGAACAAACCAATTATAATGACTATTATGATAAAATTGATATTTTCTCATTCCAAAACAGAGGTTTGATTTCTAGAAACACAGGGATACTTCTTTCCTGCTTTTACACTGTAATGTTTGAGATAGATGCAATACTAGGATGAGAGAAATTTCTCTAAAATTTATTCCTATGCCCCTCTATTTATTTAACATTCAATTTCATTAGATAAAATATTTATGGACCAGGTAAATTACACTTATTAAATAGATTAACCTGTACATCTCATGCACTTGCTGAGGTTGAGTTTCTAACTCTGATGTCATGACTCATGATACAGTTCTGAGAAAAGATATGCCTTGGGATTGGAAAAAAGTGATTCATACCAAGGGTTTGTAAGATTTGCCACCAGTGTGGTGTATTAGCTGTTAGAAAAATTGCAAAAAGACAGATAATATATTTTGCAGTATTTAGAATCATAACAGTGTGCTGTTGGATGTTCAGTATATATATGCAAATAAAGAAAAAGGTTCCTAAAAACTTTTAATCCACCCGTTGCCAAAAACTGGCATGCATCTTATAGGCAGAGGGTATGAATAACATACACAAATTCAGAGGATAACTTTAAAATTTGAAAAAGATAAGACAGACAATTTAAGATAAGAGACAGACAAGTTAGTGAGTTGTTAGGTAAAATATGCATAAAAATAAAATATTTTACTGCGTAACCCAGTGCTGCTGAATTCTGGTTCTTATGTATAATAACTAATGCTAATGACATTCACAAAAATAATGACATACGTTGTATTGTTCGAGTGTATATCCTTTTTTAGGTTTCCATTACTCATATCCAACTTCATTCCTTTCTTTTTTTGTGGAGGGAGTCTCTGGATTGATTTCAGTCTTCAGCTTTAGAATAGATCTTGTAAGTGAAATCAACAAAATTAAGTATTCACAAAGGTGAATAGAAGATATTACAAATATATTGACAAAACATCCATCGATAGGTTATTATTGCTTTACCTTCACTGTGAAAATGATGAAGTGCTTAGAGATTTAGGCTTTCTTTAAATTTTTCTGATAGGAAAATCAAATATTTTGATAGACGAAATCTTCTGTTATACTATCTCATAATGTTTTTGCAAGAAAGTCCATCTTAATCTGAGTTTTCTCATTGAGTTGGAAAAAGTTTATATAAGGAGAGGATAAGTAACAGCAGTTACTCACTTGTTCTTCTCTCACTATTTCTTCAGCTTTTGAATTGGTATCAGCAGATAGTGCCACTTGAGATTGCAAAATTTGTATCTCTGTTTCTCTTGACATCAAAATTTTCTTTGTAGATTCCAATTCTTTGGTTGCATCTTCCAGCTTCATTTTGTAATACTGGAAGTCATGATTTCTTGACTGAAAAATTAACCAAACTAATAAGCCAATAACAAAACAAGGCCACATTTATCAATCCAGATTTAGAAAAAAACAAATGCTGTATTTGTAATGTAAAACTTACAGCTTGTTCAACACTTATGCACAAAAATTGAATTAAACTAGGCAAAGAAAATATGCATTCAGTAAATCGCATTGCAATGAGGATACTCTTTTCTTTATCTGCAGACAAAAATAATTGTGTGGCTGTTCAATTTAATGAGTCACATTAGATCATCATACTAGCAGGAATTTCCAAAATGCACATACATACTTAATACGTGCCTCTACTAATTCCCCACTTAAAAAAGTTCCCTGTACATAAGCCTGGGCTAATGGACCAAATTCTATTGGCTGAAAAGTGTATGTAAAATGCTAACTCAGAAGTAAGAGACTCCCATTCCACACAATTGAATAATAATAAATTTGAGTTACACAGTGAGCCAAGAAATGGTTCATTTACATAACTCAAGAAATGTGTGAACTTGAGGTACACATACATCCAGTTCCTGAGACACCATCTTCGTCATTGCCAGAGGTTCTTTAAATTTTACTTTGTATACATCCAGCTCCATTTTTAATCTTGCGTTTTCCGGAAAAATGTCTTTTTTTAATGGCTGTAAAGTGTACATAAAATACTACTTCAAAAACAAGTGGCAATCTATAAAAACAACTGCACAATAGCAAATTTGAGTTAAACAGTGAACCAAGAAATGGTTCATTTACATAACACGAGAAAGGTCTGTACTTGAGGTACACATACCTCCAGTTCCTGGGACAACTTCCTTGAAACTGCCAGAGATTCTGCAAATTTTTCTTTGTATACCTCCAGCTCCATTTTAAAAATTGCATTCTCCTGAGCAGTATGTCTTTTTAATGTCTGGAAAGTGTATTTAAAATGCTTACTCATAAAAAAGTGACACCCCATCCACACAACTGCACAATACTGAATTTGAGTTACACAGTGAGCCAAGGAATGTGTTACGATAATGGAATGGAATGGATCTTCTGACCTCTGGATACGAACTACCCGCACCCTTGTGGGAAACAAAAAAAAACAGAAAGCACCACTAGTCTGTCCCCTAGTGATGCTCTTTCAAATTTGCTAATTACATACGAAACATAACCCCACAAAATTTGGAACAAATTTTAAGAATTAATTTTAATGTCATCAGTATTTCAGGAAGCAGTTTGCACTCAAAATACCATCATAATTAAATTAACTAAGTCTGGCTCAACCTTGTGGTAGTTCTCCATAATAAAGATGCAGAATAAACACTTTTACCATTACCACAGAATTATTTATTATACGGTATAGGTAAACCTGAAGATGACCCGAAGGGTCGAAACCATGGTCGTATAACAAATAATTCTGTGGTAATGGTAAAAGTGTTTATTCTTCATCTTTAATACCATCATAAATTTACAAGACTACGATAACATTACATTATGAAAAAGAAAAGAAAAAACAGGAAACAAGGTAAGGTCCACGATATCTTCAACCTGGAGAAGGCCTTCACCAGGTACCTTATTCACGGGGGATAGGAAGCCCATGGATAGGTAAAACAAAGGGAAAGAAAAGAAGAAAATAAAAATCTACTCTTGAGATAATTCGCGAAAAAATTGGATAAAAAATATGAAAATTAAACTAAAACGTAAATTAAACTTCTTGTTACTAGGCATCCGTCGGTAGCTTTACTACCTTTGATACAGGACGTCTGAATAGACCATGGTTAGTGCGTAAAGTGACGACTCTCACATTACCATCTCCACCTGGATGGACTGCGTGAACTCTTGCTAACGGCCAATTTTGTGGTCCAGATTTCTCCCCTTTCAGAACCACTAGATCACCAACTATAAGGTTTGGTTGTGCAGTCCTCCATTTTGGTCTCGCTTGAAGTGTGGTAAGATATTCGTCAGACCACCTTCGCCACAAGTGCTGCGAAACTTGCTTAACAAGTTGCCAGCGAATTACTCGATTGGTTATTTCCTCGATTAAATTTTCCTCCGGAACAGGTGCGCCAATTAAAAAATGTCCCGGTGCTAATGCATCCAAATCATGAGGATCTGTAGAGAGACTTGTCAATGGGCGATAATTTAAGACGGCCTCTATCCGACAAAATACCGTCGACAATTCTTCAAATGTTAAGGCACAATCCCCGATTATCCTTTCTAAGAGAGATTTCGCACTACCAAAGTTTGGAGAATATGGGGGATTTAAATGCCATTCAATTTCTCTTTGAGAAAGTGCGTTTATTGTCATTTCCTTTGATAATTCCGATTGGAACTGCTTAGCAACACCCGTAAGATAGTTTCTTGCACCAACAAAATTAGTGCCGCAATCAGAATACACATGAGCACATCGTCCTCGTTGGGATATAAACCTATCCAATGCTGATAGAAAAGCCTCCGTAGAAAGACTCGATACTAGCTTCAAATGACATGCCTTGGTGCTAAGACAAACAAAAATACATAAATAGACCTTTAGTATTTTCGCATTTCTGCGAAGTGATTCCTTTAGATTAAAAGGACCTCCGAAATCCACCCCGGTGTGAAGGAAGGCACGACTTGGACAAACACGAGGTGATGGCAAATTTCCCATCAAAGGAACCTTAGGAATAGCCTTTTGCTTCACACATGCGACACACTTAAAAATGCGTTGCCGAATAATGCTCCTGGAACTCAATATCCAATACTTGAAGCTAATGAGGTATTGCAAGGTTGCAGGTCCCGGATGATCATACATTTTATGATAATGATCTATTAACAGAGATGTTAAAGGACTATGCTTTGGAAGCAGCAGCGGAAACTTTCTGTTATATGGTAAATTGGAATTTCTTAATCTACCACCCACTCTCAAGCAACCATGATCATCAATGAAAGGAGCTAGTCGCAATAGATTTGAGGAGCAGGGGACCTTCTTCTCCAACCTCCTCAACTCCTCCATGAAGTATTGACGTTGTGTCACACGGACAGCAACCATCATAGCAAAGTTAAGTTCCGATAAAGTAAGAGGACCACGAAGAGGAGCCTCATTGTGCGGATTGATATACGATAGATACCTGAGACAATATGATATGACTCTTTGGAGTCTTATTAGAGATGAAAATTTCTCAATGAAAGAGGCATCGACAGTACAAGTTAAAGATGATGTTACATCCTTTTTTGTCTCGGGTAGATTCTCGGTGCGAGTTAATTCAACTTGACTGAATTCCCAACGGTCATATGGATTCGCAACCCACATGGGGGCATTCCACCAAATTGTTGAATCCAACAGCTGCTTCGGGGACGCACCGCGACTACTAAGATCGGCAGGGTTCGATCTGCTTGATACGTGATTCCAAATGATATCCAAAGAACAATCCTTTATTTGGGTCACCCTATTCGCAACAAAAGTTTTCAATTGAAAAGGAGGGATATTTAACCATGATAGCACAATAGTGGAATCCGTCCAAGCAAATATCTGTTGTACAGCGATATAACCTGATAAAGAATGCATTACACATTTTAAAACATTAGTAAGTAACGTAGCTCCAAGAAGCTCCAAACGAGGTATTGTTATTGGTTTTATGGGGGCAACTCGGGTTTTCGCCATTAATAAATAGATTTGTCCTTCCGAATGTAAATCCCCGCATCTAAGATACACCACAGCGGAATATCCCTTTTCAGAAGCGTCTGAAAACCCAATCAACTGATAGGATGAACTTGATGTTGCAACAAACCTGGAGAGTTTTAAACTTGATAAGACAGGTAGCTGACTTGTAAATTCATTCCATAACAGAAGATAACTCTCAGGTAATTCTTCATCCCAATCAAGCTTAGACTTCCAAAGAGTCTGCATGAAGTGCTTAAACCAAAATACAACAGGAGAGATATACCCCAAGGGATCATATATTTTCGCAATCTCAGATAATATGCCTCGTTTTGTAGACACGTGAGCAACATTCTGGACATAGTAGGAAAATTCGTCGGTAAGTGCTTCCCAATACATTCCGAGTATTTTGACAACAGTTTCTCCCTCTGGATCAAAGTTAACACCGAGTTGCCGTTCATCAAGAGGTATCCCTTCTAACACCTCAGGGAGATTGGAGGACCACTTATGGAGTTGGAAACCTCCGGCTTTTAATAGGCTAATTAACTCTTTCACCAATCGTTTTGCCAAGTCGGGTGATGAGGCACCAGAAACTAAATCATCAACAAAAAAATCCCGAGGAACAATCGAAGCGGCAAGAGGGAAATTCACCGCTTCATCTTCTGAAAGCTGTTGAAGTACCCGCATGGCCAAGAATGGCGAGGAAGTCAAGCCATATGTCACTGTATTTAACTGAAATTCTTCGATGGGCATATTGGTGTCAGGTCTCCATAAAATATGCTGATAGGGTCTGTGATCAGGTAACAGAAGTATCATCCTGTACATCTTACGGATATCTGCTATCAATGCAACTTCATTTAAACGAAACCTTAGGATTAAGTCTGAGATATCTTTATGGAGTTTAGTTCCTTTTAAAAGCGTATCATTAATGCATCGACCTAGCGTAGTTTTGGATGACCCATCAAGAACTACGCGCAATTTCGTTGTGGAGCTGGAGGGTTTTAGGACCGCGTGATGGGGAATATAGTATTTCCCGCTATTCCTCTGCATGCGCGACATATGCCCCATGCTGGCATATTCTTTTAAAAAGCTGGAATATTCACTTTTTAGATCAGGGAATTTCCGGAACCTTTGTTCAAGGCCCGTAAGCCTCTTCAAAGCCACTTTCTCCGAATCTCCGAGATCATCCGGAGAAGAGTGAAAGAGAAGGGGGACGACGTAGCGTCCTTCTTTGGTCCGATAATGAAGAGCCTTAAATTGACGCTCCGCTTCCCCATCGGAAGGTATACTAGTACCTGTGGATATTTCCTCTACTTCCCAAAATCTGCCAATAATTTCGTGTAAATCCGCAGTGGTAACACATGAAGTAATGGCCGAGGTAAAGAAATTGTTTGCGGGTGCGGAAGTAAGTGGCCCTATAAGTATGTAGCCAAATATGGATGGCCATGCTGTAGGAAATCCGATCGACCGAATAGCGGGAGAATCAATCATGATCTCCGAATATAAATCCGCTCCCAAAAGAAAATCAATTGCGCCAGCCCGGAAGAATTCAGGTCAGTCAGTCGGGTCAGCCAACTTCAATGAGGAAAAGTGAGATTGCACTTCATTTGGAAGGTTTGTGGCGGGCTGATTTGAAATTATTTTAGGAATGACAACTGCCTTTGCATGAATCTCACGATCTCCATAACGTGACCTTAACACTACCGACGTCATTCCCCTTATAGTGGAAACAGGAGAGGCAGTCAGACCTAAACAAGTGACGTGAGCATTTTCTCGAGGAAGCCCCAACCTTTGTTGGCATTATGTAGTGATAAAACTAGCCTGAGAGGCAGGATCTACTAATATTCTAATGTTTTCAAAAATACCCGATCGTGATTTAATGAGCGCTCTGGCGGTGCCAAGAAGTACATTTGATTGATTCAAATGGTCAGAAGTAGTGGAACACGACATCGCATTAACTTCAGAACCATCATTAGTAGACGAAGGGCCGCTTGCTAATGCGTTTTTTGGTTTAGTTGAATCAACCCTCTTCGGAAGATGCGTTTCCTCACTCCCTGGAGAATGGGACTTAGAATCAAGATTACCACCACCGGTCAAATTGCACAGTAAAGAATGATGTTTCTTAGAACAAGTTCTACATACCATCTTGGAGAAACATTGACTAGCCTTGTGGACGGCAGTCATACAATTAAAACAAAGGTTCTTAGATTTGACGAATTCATTTTTTTTTGTCCAAAGATAATGCCTGGAATTGAGTACAATGATATAACCTGTGTTTCTCTGCACACATATGACACCTTATTAACCCACGTCAGTTATCAGAGGATGCAGCGACCAGAGAAGTTTTAGAAATTTTGGATTTAAATCCCGAGAAAGTCTTCCGACTCTTTTCGATAGGAACTCGTTTTGCCCCCGAGGAACGTAAAATATTTACGTACTTGCGGCCAAAATCCAACAACAATTGGACAGACGGGAAAGTTACCTTACAGTTTTCAATTTCAAATTGTTTTAGAATATCTTTATCTAAAGATCTAGAGGCAAGATAAAAGAACATAAACTCCGATAAGTTCGGAATGTTCATCGCCTGTAATGCACTGATATTCTCAGAAAACGTGTCGATAAATTGCTGCAATGATAAAACCGACTCCCCCAGCATACGAGGATAATTAAATAATTTGTTAAGATAATTAAAGGCTAATAAACGCGGATTATCATACTGTTTAACTAAAGTTTCCCAGGCAATTAGGTAATTATCTGAATTTAATGGAATACTTGAAACCACTGATAAGACCTGTCCTTTTACACTCGTTATCAAATAATGATATTTTTCAATATCAGATAATCGCGGGTTAGAATGTACCAAACTATGATAAATATCATAAAATTGTTTAAAAGTTTCCAATCGGCCGTCGAACACAGGAATATTAATCTTTGGTAGTCGCAGCGATTGAGAGGTTACAGGCTGTTCATTATTCTGGGGAGAAGGCGATTTAGGTATTATTCTACACGCAACCGACATGGTTAAATGATACCAGGATTCAACTTCCTCCTCGACTGCTAATTCGGCCTCATCGATATCCAAATTCGAGTCAATCATTAACTCCCTGATTCATCCGTCAATTGAACGAAAGTTTTATAATCGTCATCGAGGGAGGAAAATCGACTTGAGAATGTCGCTATTTGATCTGCGTCGGGATGAGCTTAGAGAGCACTAGCTAAGGCAGAAATTCTCTCTAGTCTACGATAAGCAGCATCGCGTCTTACTTTCGTAAGCTTAAGGGCTCGAACCACACGTGCCTCTGGTTGGGATGCATTTCCCTTTTGCTCCCCCCC
>KZ308823.1:75496-87569 GCA_000376725.2 Ladona fulva
ATAAAATGTGCAAAAATTTGGTGCTTCTTTTCTTGGCTGAATGTTTTGAAATTCAATATTCTTCATAAATTAATTATTTCTCCAGATTCAACATTGCTGAAAATTATGAATTTCAATGATAAATTAAATATATAGTGTTAATATAAAAAATACATTACAGAGCGTTTATATAAAACTAAAATGTTAAAATAGTGGATTAAAGGTCTTTAAATTCCATAAAAATTTATGCAACATATATATATTGGAGGGTCAAAGAACACACTGCTGACGAAATTTAATAGGTTATTAAGAAATACTGTTATAGTTATATCTCTTAAACAAAGAAGCGTATAACTACAACAACATTTGACACACTATGCCATCCGTAAGATTGTCAGAAATTAATATAACAGTTTTACGTTAAGTGAAGTAGTGAGACGCGCTCAGTTGTCGCAGTGCTGAATTGATCTAGATCTTTGTTAATACGCATGTTGTTTAACGTAAATAACGTTAATATATAATGTAGAATGTTAAATTGTATATGGTGTGATTTAAGGGTCTTTAAGTTCACGTAAAAAGATTTTGTCTCATATATCGAAGAGATGACGTAAATATTGCCGACGACATTTAAACAAAATACTGCCGTCATCCGTGGTTAAACAAAGCAATAACTCACTATATCAGTATCCTACATATTATGATATCTGTTAGATTGTCAAAATTAACATAACATAGTTTTTAGGTTAAGTTTAATTGTGAGACGCGCTCAGTTGTCCGGCCACGGGGTATCATACCCTCAGGGGTTACCTTTTGATAGTATGCAACCATAATCTATAATTAATTTAATTTTCTTTTGAAATTTCCCTAAAATAAAAAGTTAAATTGCAAATTCGTGTTAAATACAGCTTATTTTTGACAAAAAATGTTAAGTAAACATTTCAAATTAACGCGTGGTAGTCAAGGGCATTGTTGAGTTGTTTACAGTGCAACAAAGACATTCACAAGAGAGAGTGGTACNCACATGTTACAAATATGATACATAAGTTTGTTCAATCAGTCAAGAAAATAACATAATCGACTAGTAGATGGAAAATTTGAAAATCACTGCAGCATTTGTAGCCGATTTCAGAATGGTAAAATGTTCTATTCCACTTAATTTGAAAAGTTCACAGTCAATGCACAGCTCTTGGATGATGGTGATTTTTAAGTCAAGTTTGGTTACTGGAAATTGGTCAACAACAAAAAGCATGATTACATACTCTTGTGTCTCCTGTGTATCGACCTTCTTTCTCATTTCCATCTCAAGAAACAGCCTCGTCACAGTTGTAGCTAATATTTCCTCCTCTTCCGTTTCCTAATTATGGTGATATTCAGGATGTTACCCAAATTTCTTATTATTGAAAAATTATGAGAATATAAGTTCTACAGATTCTACCCTTCTCTGGGCTACAACCTTGTCTTGGTGGAAGGGCTTGTGTGTTCCTTAAGAGAGCGTAACTGGCAGGAACTATGTTCCTGTTAGGGTCACCCATGCCTGAAAGGTCAATAGGTAGGGGCCAGACGAAAGGTAGTCCATGCAGCGTCTGTAAGGTGGCTGAAAAGGTGTCTGTAACCCAGAGGGGCGGTCATTACGAGTGATGGTGGTGTCATGTAAAGAAAAGATGTTGGGGAAGGCAAGGGGAGTCCACCGCAACCAGCACCAAAATTATCCCTAGCTATTATGATGTGCCAATATAAGGGTGTTTTATGTGGAAGGATGGGGGTGATTTCTGGAGCGATGATGTTGGAGTAATTTTCATTGCGGAAAATACTAGCCAGAGGGGCGTCGCAGTAGTGTTAGTCAAGAAAGCGGGAAAAGCCGTCATAGCCACAGTGCTAATAAGCGACCGGGTTATGTCAGTAGAAATAAAGGCTGAGCCAGTAAACTCGGTGATAGATCAGGTGTACTTGCCCTCTAGTGAATATAATGATGATGATGTAGAACTAGTTTATGAACAAAAAGAAGAAGGTTTCGAGGCAAGAAAAACCTAATTGTAATGGGGGACTGGAATGCAGTAGTTGGGCAAGGCAAAGATGGAGAATAAGTGGGAGGGATAGGAATAGGATATAGAAAAGAAGTTAGGAATGAGGAGGTTATGTAAGAAAGAGAACTGACGACATTGATACATCAAAGGAAGAATAATTGCATAGAACATCCTCTATGAAAGAACTGCATACTTAAGGATGTGCTAGAAAGCACGGTGGAAGAATGAGTAAAGCAGAGTGAAATTATCGGATTGTTTGAGGAATGGAGAAGGGCACAGAGAGTTGATAAGAAGGGCAGGAAATAGACAGAACTGGAGAAAGAACACCTAAGACCTGCGCAAGCAGACTAACCATGATGATGATTATGCTGCCGCATCGACGAAATAACTCCAGGTGCTACGTCAAAAACCCCCAGAGGGACAAAGAATGAGTGGAATGAAGAAAATCGTTTACCAGTCATACCGAAGATGTCAATATTTATATCATACTAATTAATGCCATAAGGTCAACTGACTATTTTTATTTTATTTACTGATTCCTCGCCACCAATTCAATGTCTTTGTTACTTCAACCAGATTTATTTATTTATNAGTATGCAACCATAATCTATAATTAATTTAATTTTCTTTTGAAATTTCCCTAAAATAAAAAGCTAAATTGCAAATTCGTGTTAAATACAGCTTATTTTTGACAAAAAATGTTAAGTAAACATTTCAAATTAACGCGTGGTAGTCAAGGGCATTGTTGAGTTGTTTACAGTGCAACAAAGACATTCACAAGAGAGAGTGGTACATGATGGTCTTGGTATACTTGACGAATATTAGTGAACAATAAAACCACATCACTCAATAGGTTATGGGCCCAGGAGATTGTCTGAAGGCGCAGAGTCAAACGTGAGTGGTCGCTGAGTGAAGATTTGGAAACATTTTCCTCAACGTAGTTAAGGTTGGGAAGTTTTCAAAATGTCAGCGTCATCGCATATAATCAAGCCGCTGGAGAAAGACAACTACGACACATGGGCAATGCAGATTGAAGCAGTATTGGTGAAAAACGGTAGTGGAAGTATGTGAACGGTAAGCACACGAAACCGAAAGAGGTCGCGGAAAGCGAGCATTCAAGGAAAGAAATCGAGAAATAGGAAGACGGCGACGCTAAGGCTAAGTCTGACCTGATAATTGCCATTGATCCAAGCTTATTAAGGCTAGTAAAAGGATTGAGTACGGCCCTCCAAGTTTGGGAGAGATTGAAGTCTGAATTCGCTTCGTCGGGTCCTGTGAGAAAGGCAGACCTTTTGAAACGTATTTCAACGTACAAGATACGCGAAGGCGACGACGTACGCTCGTAGTTAATGGACTTCTTTGACATTTCGGAGGAATTAGAGAGCTTATATATTGCCGTGAATCCGGAATTGTTGACGATCATGTTGTTAAACAGTTTACCAGCAAATTTCGAAGTGTTTCGCGGGGCAATAGAGGCACGCGACGAACTGCCGAGACCAGAGTGGCTGCGAGAGAAAATCCTAGAAGAATTCGACTCAAGAAATCAAAAACAGACGGATAGCGAGTCTGAAGCAATGTGGATCAAGAAAAGCAAAGGAGTTTTTAAGCAAAAACGAGAGACTAAATTCAGTAAAGTCAACGCGTTTCGATTCAAGAGTTTTAGGTGTCATCGTTACGGGCATAAAGCATCGGAGTGTCCGGAAAAGGATGCACGCGGAAAATACGCAGGTGAATCGTCTTCCAAAATTGTCGAACCTGTAGACGACGAGTTTCAAGTGTCAGAAAGGACCGAGACAGAGGCGTTGCGAGTAATGCGATCTACCGGTCAAGGACGCTGGTGTTTAGACAGTGGCTGTACATCGCATATGTGCAATGACGAGAAGGCCTATTCTGCAACAAGAAAGGGGCAATAGTGTGAGGCAAAGACGGCAGAGTCAAGCTGCACGCAGAACGAGTGGGAAATTTGTATTACGTCTCCGAGGACGAGGACCAAGGAAATATGACGAGTGTGAGCGGAGGAAATGCTAGTTTGGAAATCTGGCATCGCAGACTTGGTCATTTAAACATGAATGACATGATAGAAATGTTTCGTAAGGATCGAGCCATCGGAATGAAGGTAGATGGAAAATCGAAGATCGGACCATGCGATACGTGTTCGCGTGGAAAAATGACAACGTTGCCATTTCCGAAGAAATCTGAGAGAAATACTGAGCTTTTAGAGTTGATTCATTCGGACGTGTAGGGCCCGTCGAGAACAGTCATTCGGAAGAGCACGGTATTTTGTCACCTTCATAGACGATAGCAGTCGGTGGTGCGAGGTGTATTTTCTTCGCAACAAAAATGAAATTTTGGGGGCGTTTCGTGAGTACAAAGCCAAAGTCGAAACTGGGCAAAAGATTAAGTGCTTGATGTCCGACAAGGGGCGGGAATACGTAAACCGCGAGTTCGACGAATATCTGAAGAAAAGTGGAATTCAGAGGCGTTTAACTGTTCCGAACACACCGCAGCAAAATGGCGTTGCAGAGCGCAAAAACAGGACTCTGGTCGAGATGACGCTTTGCTTACTGATTCAGTCGGGACTGAGCAAGAAGTTTTGGGCTGAGGCATTAGCAACGGCAAATTACTTACGTAATCGTTGCCCTTCGGCCAGTTTAGATGGGCATACGCCGTAGGAAGCGTGGAACAAAAGAGTACCGGATTTGCGTAATTTAAGTGTGTTCGGCGCAAAGACGTGTCCTTGAAAAGAGTTCTGGCAGAGAGAAACTCGAGCCTCGATCGAAGGAAGGAATATTGGTGGGATACTCAGGGCAATCAAAGGATTACCGCTTATGGATAGCAGAAGATAAGAAAGTCGTCGTGGCAAGGGACGTGCAATTTATCGAGGATCCAACGAGTAGCGAAGCTGAAAGAGAAATCGAGATTCCATGAGCTGCAAATTCTTTGGAGCGGATTTAAATGGGCATATAGGAAGAAGGCGATGTGGAGAAGAAAGAGCGCATGGACGATGGAGTGTTGGACAGAGGAATGGAGAGGAAGAGAGAATCATGGAACATGCGGTGGCGTATGATTTGACTATTGTCAACACATGCTTCAGGAAGGGAGAGGAACATCTGATTACCTACAAGAGTGGAGATAGAGTGAACCAGATTGACTACATATTCTGTCGGAGGAAATACCTACAGGAGATGAGGAATTGTAAAGTAATAAATGGAGAAAGTTTAACGCAGCAACATAGACTAGTGGTGGCGGACTGCCATATTAAAGCAGATACCAAAGTAAAACACAAAAACCAAAGACAGCAAAGAATCATGTGGTGGAAACTGAAGGAGGAAGCCTTAAGAAACAAATTCAAAGAAAAGGTACTAGAGAAACTGAGGTTACCAAAAGGGGTACAGGAATGGTGGGAAATAAATAGCAATATCATTAGAAAAGCTGGAGAAGAGATTCTGGGTAAAATATCAGGAAAGGGGCCACCGGAGGAAAAGGAAACGTGGTGGTGGAACAAAGAGGTACAGAAAGAGATAAAAGAAAAGAAAGAAGCGAAGATGAGGTGGGATTTGACAGGGTCTCAAGAAGACATGGAAACGTATAAAATGAGAAAGAAAAATGAAAAAAGGGCTGCGGCAAGGGCAAAAGCAAAGGCGGTAGAGGAAGCTTATGAGGAAATCGAGAAGAAAAATGGCGAAAGACATGCTTAGGATAGCTAAAGCTAGAGATAGAGCCTCGAAAGATATAACATCAATTAGGCAAATGAAGGACACATCAGGAGTGGTATTACGAGAAGATGAAAAGATCCGGAGTAGGTGGAAAGAATATTTCCACAAACTACTGAATGAGGAGAACCCAAGGGGGCGCCATGAGGACGGAGAGGCAAGCGAAGGAGTGGTACAGGACATCAACAAAAAAAAAGTGGAAGGTGCGCTGAGGAAGATGAAAAATGGAAAAGTGGTGGGAGTGGACCAAATACCAGCAGAAGTATGGAAAAGTCTAGGGAAGGAAGGAGTTGATGCCCTTTGGGATCTCATGAAGAAAATTGCCCAGCAAGAAAGAATACCNTCCACTGAAATAATACCCATGGAAGAAAAAATGCGAGAAAACGTTAGCCCGCATATGAATTCTACTTGACTATCAGAACAAAGTCAACGATAGGTATGAAATATATGCGATTTTTTTAGTTAGTAATTGATACCCTTCTAGTTATAAAGTCTTGGAAATAAAAAGGAAGTAACGCAATCTATATGTTGGAAAAGGAGGATTGTGATAGGCCGCGAAGCATGATTCCGTTTTTGTTCTTTAGGATTTCGAAGTGGTAGAGTCAAAGCCGCGAATTATTAATGCACAAGAGGAACGGTCATTTTATCATTCTAAATATTTTCATAGTCTGAAGTCATGCATTCGGAGCTACGCATGATTCGACTTGGATTGACGATATTTAATATTTCTGCTCTGAATTCATCTAAGTTATCTACGATAAGAATGACATTATATTTCTTAAAGGGCATTGATAATTAAATATCATCTACTCCCGACTTATGTGGTCACAAAAACGTTTTTGCAGTACTTACTATTTATAGCACAACATAGAAGCATTGGTGGTAATCACCAATTGAACCAGGCTAATAACCCATTAAGAATTTATACACAACATGTCTTGTAAGGTAAATGGTTTAAATAAACAAGCATTTGATATGAAGATTTCATATTTATATAACCTATTCCAGTACATTTTATTTGAAATAAGTCTTTTCGAAGTACATTCATGTTATATTTTAGTTCAGAAATAAAAGGTAGTTAACCCCTAGGCTTTTTGCGATAAAAATAAAGTAGGAACAATTCTCGATTGTTTAAAAGAAATGAAAGTGGAATGAATTGTTAGAAATTGGCACTGTCAAGAAGGTTATCAAATCAAAATTGTTAGAAAATCATAGATGTAGGACACATACACGTAATTATGCCATGTATACGATATTCTAGTGGAAAACACATACAGGAGCGCAATGAAAGGAGTATGAGTTGGATGTGACTAGTTATTATGTATTGCTTATACGAGATCGAAGTAATGTAGAAAAAAGTTGAAAAGGTATTGCGGAAATGGAATTCGCTCAATATAGAGATACTAGGAAAGAAATGTGGGTTAATTGCGAAGAAAAAAATTGCCGGATTGACTCAGATAATCAGTGAAAATATTAACATGTTCATCTCATTACATCAGTTAGGGAAATAACATAGGAATACAGATAAGAAAGAGGATGGAAAAGGATGACCGTTAATTATATTCTTACATGATCCATTACGGAGACCATCACTCTACAGCATTTCACCGTAATTAAGAGAAAGAGAACTATTAAACGTAACTAGGACACGCAGATATTATAATGTTTTTATGTATTCGAGATTGAGCCTAAATAGAGTCCTTTCTATCTAACCAATTGTCATAAAAATGTTTGTATAATTAAATAGAGAAGAAAACAAAAGGAACTGTGGACGTAGAAAGTATTTCCATAGGATAAAATCATCCGAAGCGAAAACACCCACACAGTGGGAATGTGTGAAAAATGAGCAACAATCTCCTTATATTTCATGCTAAAAGCTGAGAAAGAAACATGGAATATGAAAATCACTTGGGCAGAGTTTACAAAAGAGCAACTATTACGAATTTACTGAAATAATAATCTTTGAGTTTAAAACAAGGTAAAAATTCGTCCGCTGCTGAATACTTCTTGGTTATCTGAAACATGGTTAAAGTAAAGTTTGAAAAATATGCGTTATTTTTAAGTTACCATTTGATAGGTTTTGCGTTCGAAATGTTTGGAAGTGAAAGGGAAGTGACGCAAACAATTAGTTGGAAGGTAAAAAACGTGAATTGTCGCGTAGCGTAATCCCAGTAGTCAATCACGTACTGATTCTTTTGGACATCGAAGGCATTGCATAGATGCTACGAAATATCCATGTAATAAGAGAACGGTCACCATATCATTCGAAATTCTTTCATTGGATTAAAATATTCATTCGTAGCAATTCATGCTAATACTTTGTTAAACGATATTTACTATTTCCCGTTGGAATTATTCTACGTTACTTTCGGAAAGATTGCCATTAGCTATTTAAATTACTATTAAATAATAAATATCAAGTCACTCGCTATTTCTCTGGTCACAAATTAATATTTTTTCATTGCCATTAATGCCAACAAGATGTCTTGTTTTGTAAATAGTAAACATAAACAGGCGGTCGCTATGCGAATGTTATGGATACATCGAATTTTCCAGTCGTTTATGTCCTGCGCAATACGTATATCTGCTAGAGTTAATTTTAATTTCCATTCCGAGGAATTTCTATTATAACTCGCATTTCTGAGGGTGAACTAAAATATAACATATTTCCGATCGCTTAAACGGAATATAATATGAAATGCATTGTTGAATTAATATAAGAGGAAGTATAGATGGACGACATGAAACGAAATAGAGACATAAAAACGATGTAATAAACCCTGGACTGACAGGAATGGAAGCTTGTATCGATGAATTGTGGTTCTCAGGAGTACCTAATACGTGTACTGAATTTGCGCCTCACCAATGGAGAGCATCTCACTAATTAGGACATGTTAAATTCTAATCTAACAACCCTTAGAGATTTAAAAATACTAAGGAAAAATCTTTCGTTATAGCTTACTTATCAAATACACGAATACGAACGTTGGATATTACATTGCATATCTGTTCTTTCTAAAGGGAACTATGCTATTTTATATTTCTAGTAGTATTTATGTCTGTAAAATTTTTTATTCATCAGTAGTTATTATATCGAAGAATGGTAAAATCACCTTCAATTTATTTATCTCATATTTTTTTAAACTTTTGTTATCCATAGTCAATAGTTTCATCAATACTACATCAGTTGCGCCGAATGAGGAGTANTGGGAGAGAGTGATTGAAAGAAGGATACGGCAGGAAACAGTGATAGGAGGAGATTGGCTTTATGCCAGGAAAGGGTACAACAGATGAAATATTTACATTGAGACAGATAATGGAGAGGCATAGAGAAAAACAAGTAGGCCTTTTGATGTTCATCGACCTGGAGAAGGTGTATGACAGGGTGGCCAGGCAGGAAGTTTGGAGGTGCTTAAGAAAGAAGCGAGTCCCAGAGAAATATGTAAGGCTATGGCAGGAAATGTACCAAGGGGCAAAAACCCAGGTGAGAACAAATGTTGGCACCACTGAAGGATTCCATGTTGCAGTTGGGCTACATCAAAGTTCAGCGATTAGTCCTCACCTTTTTGATGTAATAATATATGTGCTGGTTGAGGGAGTAAAGAGAAATGCACCATGGAACATGTTGTTTGCAGACGATATTGTCCTCTGCGAAACAACATGAGAGAAGCTTGAAAAGACACTGGAAGAATGGAGAAATGTGCTCGAGGAGAGAGGTATGAGGATGAGCAGAACAAAAACGGAGTACATGTCAACGAGTGAGGGAGAAGGTGCGGCTATAGAACTCCAGGGTGAAAAATTGACATCTATAAGGACATTTAAATATCTTGGATCGATCGTAGAAGGGGAAGGAGGACTGGATGAGGAAATGCAGCACAGAATAACATGTGGGTGGATGAACTGGAGAAAGCTGAGCGGTGACCTCTGTGACAGAAAAGTTAGCTGTGAGATAAAAGGGAACTTATGGGACTGTGGTGAGGCCGGTGCTACTTTACAGCTCGGAGACATAGCCTACAACAAAGGCACAGGAAAGGAAAATGGAGGTGGCCGAAATAAGATTGTTGAAGTGGATGAATGATGTCACAAGAAAGGACGGGTGATATATGACATTATAAGAGGAATGACTAAAGTAGGCCCGATTAGGAAAAAGATACAGGAACGAAGGTTGAGGTGGTTTGGGCATGTGGGAATAAGCAAAGATAAGTATGGTGGTAAAAGAATGGGGAAATTAGAGGTGACCGGAAAGAGGAACGTAGGATGACCTAAGATGAGATGGAAGGAAAAGGTAGCAGAAGACCTTAAAGAGAAACGCTGGAGATGGGAGGATGCCCTAGAGAGAGAGAACTGGAAAAGAAAAATAAAGCATAGCAATGCCGACCCCATACCACATGGGAAAAGGTGATGAAGAAAAAAAAGAATATAGAAACACTATATAGAACATTACCCGCTGAGGGATACAACCTGAAGATGGCCACGGTGAAAGTGGCCGAAACGTTGGTTCTACACCAAGAAACAATCCGGTTAGTCTCCCGTGAAGACTTTCTGAAACAAACCATTCACCGGGAAAACACCAAATCCTTCAATATAGAAACACATTCAAAAAAGATATGTTTTAATATAGAGGGAACTATAACTTTTTTATATCATCATNTATTTATGTCTGTAAAATTTTTTATTCATCAGTAGTTATTATATCGAAGAATGGTAAAATCACCTTCAATTTATTTATCTCATATTTTTTTAAACTTTTGTTATCCATAGTCAATAGTTTCATCAATACTACATCAGTTGCGCCGAATGAGGAGTAAATTCTATTCTAAAAATGATTTAATACATTCCATCGCGTCACGTACATTACCGTTTACGAATAAGCTTTTTACCGTGAGTAAATTGTAAAAACAGTAACTTTGTTAAAGTGTTTGGCTTAGTAATATAACTATCCATCAAAATCTTTCACCTTATCATAACGATACCATTTTTGTATACATCAACGACCTTAGCAATCTTATTTATAGGAAGGTTAGAATTTTTGCGGACGAAACGGTAATTTACGGGGAATTAGAGAGTAAAGAGGATAGACTAACCCTTTCGAATGATTTAGATAACATTATTAAATGGTACGATGATTGGTAAGAGAAGCTAAATGTAGACAAATGTTCAGTAGTAACTACTAAAAGAAGAAAATCTATTATTAAATTTATTCGTACAGTCCCCGTGGGATAAATTTATTAATACAAAATCGGTGAAATATCTTGGAGTAACTCTCAAGAATAATTTAACATGGGGTACTGACATCCATAATATATGCGGAAAAGCACTTAAAAAAACTCGGCTTCGTAAAGAGAATACTCGGTCGGAGCGACGAAAACGTTCCCGAGTAAACTCATTTAGCGTTAGTTAGACCTTATCTTGAGTATGCGTGTAGGGTAAGGGACTCTGCCGTTAAGTGTTGTATTCAAGAATTAGAAAAGATGCAGCGAAAGGCGATACGTTTTGAGAAGAATAGCTACGATAAATCAGTGAGCGTCTCTCAGATGCTTCAGGACGCAAGATGGGAATCTTTCTTCTTGGTCTCTTCAGATTCCTTGGTATCCAGTTCAGAACTGCTGATGTCCATCGGTTGTCGTTTCTCCTTGCAACATGGCCTGCCCACATCCATTTCAGTGATCTTACCTTATCTATGATGTCTGTCACTCCTGTTATCTTCCTAACCCAGGTGTTGCGTTTCCAGTCTCTTCTTGTGTTTCCAAGCATACATCGTTCTATACTTCTTTGTGTATTCTGAAGTTGCTGGGTTGATACAGCGTTTAACACCCATGTTTCACTTCCATATGTCAAAACTGGTAGAATGCATTGGTTGAAGACTTTTCTCTTCAAGACCATTGCCATTTTTGACTTCAGAATATGGTTGTTCCTTATAAAAGCACTCCATCCTTGTTTTATTCTTCGATTCACTTAATTGATCCTGTTTTTCTCTCCTGTCGTAACCAGTTGTCCTAGGTAAGTGTACTCAAAAAAACATCAAGGGGTACCTCTTGTAGTAAGATTGGTACTTGTGCTGCAAAAGAATTATACATTACCTTAGTTCTTGATAAGTTTATCCTGAGTCCTATTTTCTGCCCCGCCATGTTCAGTTTTTGAAGTCTTAAAGCTAGATCTTCACCGTTGCGAAGAGTATTATATATCATCTGCGAAACGCAAATGACCTATGTGCTCTCCATTAATCCGTAGGCCTCTTTCCTCCCAGTCTAAGGTTTTAAAAACTTCTTCCAGAACGGCTGTAAAAAGAATTGGTGAAAGGCAGTCGCCTTGTCTCACTCCCTTCTCAATCCGGAATTCCTCTGTTTCTTCATGCAG
>KZ308823.1:104021-117335 GCA_000376725.2 Ladona fulva
ACTAATTATATATTCTTACCTGACGATGCAGCATTGCTGCAAAACCAAGGTCGTCTTAATCAGCAGTAAAGTACAGTTATTATTATGCATTTCTGTGTCTCTCATTACCACAATGTTAAGCCAGAACTTATCAGTTCTAAGAAACTGTTATTTATGTCTCCAAGATAGACCTCAGGAGAAAGTGGATGTGCAAGTAGTGTAAAATGGCAAAACTGAAAAGGATGTAATTAGAGATCTCTTTCATAAGAGTTACTTCGAAGTAACTGGAACATAAAGCTGAAAGTGAGTAATATACAGTAGAAACCAGTTAGCAGGTAATATAGAAGACTAATCATGACAACTACATTTTCTTGATTACCACTTTGAGTTCCAAAGATAAGAGTATTTATTTACTCCTACATAGAAAAGCATCTTCAGTTTACATTAGAGTTCACTAGATAAGTGATTATTAAATGAATAAACTTTGAACCAGTTAACACCAAAAATTCAATTATGTAAGCTCTACGGTTTATAAAATAACTATAATTTATGAACAAAAATGCAGTTGAAAATATGGACCGATAACTTTATGCTTATTGAAATACCTTCTAATATGTTGCATCATATGAAGCAAATTGATATACATTGAAAGTTATAGAAGATGGAAAGAACTAACACTGCTCTTTGTGATATACATAAATGAAAAGCAATAGACTTTTTTTACAATAAACCGACCAGTTTCAGCCTTCCATCAACATCATTTCACTATAGGTGTTTTAGAATATAAGTTAAAGGAGCAGAGAATGTAAGGAGGATGTGGATACTCAAATGTTAATTGCCAGGAGCAGGAAGACTCAGTATTTCTTAACCCATAAGATACACCGCAATTTTTCAGCTGAAAGAAGCCCAGTGATGTTAGCTGCTTGTAAGTGAAACAAAAATACGAGATTCATAAATGAACATCAATTTGAAGAAGAATGAAAAAAGAGAACATTGCTAAAAAGGCTTCTGTGATCGGAAGATAAAAACTATGAGTAAAAATGTGATATTATCCACAATTACTATTGTGTGGCTATTCCTAAAAACAGAAAAAATTCTCACTCTTGGTCCATAAGATGCAGGCTTAGTTGAATAATTATCCAAAATGTTAATAGTATGAATACAAGGGATGCCTTTTATGGAGAATTTAGCATAATAATTAAGAAATTTCTTCATAATAAGAGTTCCAGATGATGGTGCTGAACTAAAGTGTATAGAACAGACCAAGTAATAGTATAAAACTTTCAACAAATAAATATTTTTTTAGGATTAAAAACACAAATTTAGGATAGAACGCAATTAAAGCTTTTGTATAACTTAATACCTCTCTGGAATTACTGGAGATTCTAGGAAATGCCATTCTGGTCCTAGAATTGATGAAGGGAAAATCCTGACATTCACCTCCTCATGGTAGAGAGGGGGCAATGTTTGCTAAACAAACGACCAACGACACAGGGACTGAATATCTGATTGGAGAAGGAGGATTGGAGAAGGACTGATAAGGAGAACCCTTCCATCAAATACCAACAGCCTCTTTGGAAGGTGGATGAGCGGATGGAAGTTAGGGCACCCTTTTTGCCCTTGGAGTGGGAAACTACTTCTAAAGGCGGAGGAGCCTTGCAAGGCCAACGGCATAGGATGCGGAAGGCAAGGGGAATCCATTCAAGACCCTAGTGGTACCATAGTCCCACTGGACTGTACTCTTTAGAATGGTTGTTCCTGAGAAGAAATATTCTGGAGTTAAAATATGCCCACATTGGGATCTCCGGGTGGGCTCTTTCCCAGGAGAACTATGTGATGAAATAGACAAGGAGAAGAAGAATAAAAAGAAAACGTTTGGAGTGAGACTTGGTACATGGAATGTAAAGACAATGAATAGAAAGGTAAATTAGAAAATGTGAAGAGAGAAATGGAAAGATACAACATCAGCATTTTAGGATTAAGCAAGGTAGTTGGGAAGGAGAAGGAGAATTCGAATATGGAAAATATAAGATATTTTACAAAGGTAGAGAAAGTAGAGAAAGTGGGGTAGGGTTCATATATAAAAAACATCTAGATGAAAAGATAGTGAAGTTTATTCCAGTAAGTGATTGAGTTTTAGCAATTAGACTGCGGAGAGACCCAGTCGACTCCTTGATTATTCAGGTTTACATGCCTACATCAGCAGCGGATGAAGATCTGGTAGATCAGATAGATGAGCAGATAGAGGCAGTTTATGAAGAAAATGGGAAAGGACAAATGAGAACAATAATGATGGGAGACTGGAATAGTATAGTGAGGAAAGGAAGAGAGAAATATGTAGTTGGAGAACATGGACTTGGAAAGAGAAACGAAAGAGGAGAAAAATTGATAGAATTTTGTGAACATTTGGACCTTTGGATAGCTAATACATGGTTTAGAAACCATCCACATAGGATATATACATGGAAGGCACCGGGGGATATTGCTAGATATCAGATAGATTTTATTATTGTAAACCAAAGATTCAAAAACAGTGTCAAGAATGCCAAAACCTTCCCAGGAGCCGACGCTGACACAGACCACAACTTGCTTGTGGTAGATGTACAAACAAGGCTGAAGCATGTTGGAAAACGACAACATATGAGAAAGTGGGATGTTGAAATCTGAAGAATGAAAGTACTCGAAAAGAGTATGCTTAAAATGTGATAATAAACTAAACAATTTAAAAAATAACCAAGAGATTACAGAGGAATGGGATGCTATTAAAAATACGACGCTTAAAGCTTTAGAGGAAGAAGTTGGAGAAATTACGGAGAAAAGGAATAAAAAAGAGTGGATTACAGAAAGTATGTTAAACAAAATGGACGAACGCAGAAAATGGAAAAATGTCTCCACAGAAGATGGCAGAAGACAATCTAGAAAACTCAATAATGAATTGAGAAGACTGACTGATCAGGCTAGAGAGAACTGGATTCAAAAACAGTTTGAAGAAATAGAAGAACTGGAAAAACAAGGAAAATTAGAGGAAATGTACAGAACGGTTAAGACTCTAACAAAAAGAGAACCAAGAAAAATAAGCAAATAGGGAATTTTAAATGAAGATGAAAAAATGACATTGTGCATGAAAGAAAACAAGAGAGTGTGGACTAAATACGTAGAGGAATTATATGATTCATGGGCTGATCATTGAAGGCTAGTGCTGGAAGAAGAAAGTGAATGTGACGAATATGGTAAAGGACCAAAGATACAAAGATTTGAAGTGGAAAGGGCGATACATGATCTCAGGGAGAAGAAAGCATTGGGCTGTGATAGAGTACCATTTGAGGCTTTGAAAGCATTAGTGTATAATGCAATGTCTAGATTGACCAGTCTAATTAGTAGGATATATGAATCGGGAATTTGGCCTGAAAAATTACTTAAGTTAGTGTTAGTTCTATTACCAAAGAAAAGCAATGCTAAAGAATGTAAAGATTATGAGACAATTAGCTTTATTTGTCATTTTACCAAAGCTATAACAAGACTATTATTACAAAGAATAGAAAGAAAAATTGAAGAAAATATGGGAGAAAACCAGTTCGGTTTCAGAAAGAGCAAAGGAACACAAGATGCAATTGGATGCCTAAAGTTGATAGGTGAAAGAATGTTAGATGTGAATCGGGACCTGTATATATGTTTTGTTGACTAGGAGAAGGCATTCGACAAAGTCAACTGCGTATTGCTTATGAGGCTTCTAAAAATATTGGCATAGACTGGAAGGATAGAAGATTATATTAGAGTAGGAAATGAAGAGACAGATGAGATAGGTATTGGAAAAGGTGTCAGACAAGGATGTTGTTTGTCACCAATTCTCTTCAATATTTATGCTGAAGAGCTGACCAATAAAGCATTAGAAAAGGCAAGAGGTGTAGTGGTAGGAGGGGAAACAATAAAGACCGTGAAGTATGCAGATGATCAAGCAGTACTGGCGGAAACAGAAGAGGGGCTACAGGATATGATGGAGAGTATTGCAAGGGTGGGGAAGGAATGCGGAATGAACATAAATGTCGGCAAGACAAAAGTGATGAGAATTAGCAGGAATGAAGCAATCTGTAGAATTTATCTGTAGAAGGAAAAATTGTTGAGCAAGTGAAATCATTTCAGTATTTAGGAAGTTTAGTGACTGAGAATGGGAGCTGTACCCAGGAAGTAAAACGGAGGATAGCTATGGGTAAAAAAACATTTGAGAATGTGAAAGGCCTTCTTACATGTAACATTCCAATAAATCTGAGAAAGAGATTTGCTAAATGCTTTGTATGGAGTGTGGTTACTTATGGTAGTGAAACATGGACAATTAAAAAGAAAGAAGAAAAGTTCTTAGAAAGTTTTGAAATGTGGTTGTGGAGGAAAGTGCTTAAGGTGGAGTGGAATGATAAAATTAGAAATGAGGAAGTACTGTTGAGAATAGGAGAGGAAAGAAAACTGTTGAGGGAAATCAAAATGAGGAAGACAGCTTGGTTGGGACACATACTACGCCGAAATTGCCTACTTAGAAGAATTGTTGAAGGAAAAATAGAAGGGAAACGAGGAAGGGGAAGAAAAAGACTGGGAATGCTGGATGACATAAAAAATGGCCGAAGTTACAGGCAAATGAAAGAAGACGCTCAGGACCGACTGCGGTGGAGGGTATCCAGTTGAAACCTGTCGGAAGACAGATTGCACTAAGAAGAAAAATAACTTAATAACGAAAACATGGGCCATCACGACGGTAAAAATCAGTTACAATGGAAGGTTTCTACGTTAATTACGTTGAATTTATAAACAAAAACAATTATGTACTTAAAAATTCCTATTCTTCGGGAAATTGAACATGCGATCGTTCTGCTCTCCATTGAAAGTCGATATGCGATAAATTAAATATCGAAATCAATCGTGGAGTTATGAAAATTTACGAAATTATACGTGTACCTATATTCACAAAGGTGTCGATCCAAATATTACGGATAACTTACGATTCTAGCAAATTCTACGGAGCATAGCAATACTCAAGCGGTGCGTAGATTACTAAGACCATAATTGGGAAACAGGGATTCTTATTTGTAACTATTATGAAGATTCAACGTTTGAAGTTTATAATCCGAATTAAAGAGTTTTAGCGATTAAAACTTAACAAGGTTTTGCGCGATATCTTTAAGGAATGTCTCTGATAAACACTGTAACGGTTTTTAATTAGATCTATGAACTCTATCAATAGGAGTAGTCCTGACTTTCCAACTAAAGGTCTCTCACCCATTTCGGATGGGTCTCGTTTAAATTCTGCGCGCATGCTGTACTCCTGCCATCTAATAGGAAAGACGCGAAAGTTCTAGAAAGAGCATCGTATTCCACGGTGACAGAAAAGTCGTGTGAAATTAATGGTTGGGTTTAGGTAATAACAATGGTGTAACTCTTTGAAAGTTTTTGTATTATTTATCTACGTACTTTCAATAAACCTTGGCACCTGTTGTAATATTATTTTGGAGGTGGCTTACAAATTAGAAGACCTCTATTATTTCAGAAAATCGTCAACTCCAACGAACTGTGGTGACAAGTGTACGTGTGAAAAACCAAGCTAGAGGAAAGGAATTTTTTAAATTGTGAGAAGTCATTCAGCAAAATGGTTTTAGCGGACTTAGGAAGAAAAATAACGCATGCTTTGCGTTCGCTGAGCAATGCGACAATTATTAACGAGGAGGTATGTTTTGTTCTGCTCCAGATGTTTACATTACGATCGCAGGTTTTCATGAAGTGTAACCATTATCACCTGTTAAAGTGTTTTATTATCCGAAATAATTCATTATGGAACTTTTGTCATCATTTTTGAACTTAAGAAATTCACGTATCAATAGTTTTTCCAAGTCAAAATTGAAATTAGAAAAGGTTATCACATTTTGACGCCTTGATGACCTGGAATGAAACAAATCTATCAGAGCAATTTCAAATAAACAATTTTATTGTAATCTCAAGTCACTTTAGTATAATGTTCTACCTTGAGGACGTTAAACCCCTTGTAAACAACTCAAGCAGTACGCTAGAATTGTTTTCCTGAGGAGAACTTCCTATCATGCTTATCCTCCCTAGGTAATCATTATACCTCTCCTTTAGCAAAGGGAGGCCTATAGTAACAGGAGTATTTTACACTTACGTATTTACTATACCGTTTTATTTGTTACTTTCTTATATCAGGTTCTCAATGCTATGCTAAAGGAAATATGTGCTGCCCTACTGGAAGCTGATGTCAATATCCGTTTGGTAAAAAAATTAAGAGAAAATGTCAGACAGGTCATCGACTTTGATGAAATGGCTGGAGGTCTGAACAAAAGGCGAATGATACAAAGTGCTGTTTTCAAAGAACTTGTCAAGGTGATAATTAGTAGACGTCTTAATTTTTATTTTATGATGTCGTTTAAAATATATCTATTGTCACCCTTTTTTATTGAAATCATATGTTTATGTAAATATTGTCAACGTGATTTTTAATGTCTTTATTTGTGGATAATGAAAATGAGAAAGATTTGATAATTTAATCATGAGATGAATTGCTTGATATTTCAAGAGTATATTAAAGATTCCCATAAGTTAGTTATTGTTAAATTCAAGATGATAAATAGTGCGTTCTCAAATCAACAAATTCTTGGTGTTATTTTTGTTCCCAATCTGAGCTTTTGGTACGTTTGCTGATACTGTTTCTTTCAAATGCCCTTAGCTTGTTGATCCAGGAGTGAAAGCTTATCAGCCAGTCAAGGGTCGGCCAAACATCATCATGTTTGTTGGTCTTCAGGGTTCAGGTAAAACAACAACTTGTACAAAATTGGCATACTACTACCTCAAGAAGAATTGGAAAGCCTGTTTGGTTTGTGCTGATACTTTCCGTGCTGGTGCTTATGACCAGTTGAAGCAGAATGCAACGAAAGCACGCATTCCATTCTATGGCAGGTGGGTACTGTAAGAGTTTCACCGAGTGACTAAAATCTACAATAACCAATCAATTGCAACCTCAAAAGGTTGTATATTAAAATTATGACATTTAAATCATACAAAATGTAAAGTAAAACTCTTCAATGAAGAGGATACATAAAATTGTTTTGGGTATTAATTAATTTCTGAAGATTTTGTTAAAGATTTGAGCCTAACCATCAAATTTATACCTTATAGGGTCTTAAGCATTATATGAAATAGCTTGTATTCACACATCTATATTTTGGGGCTTTACTTGCCTGTTTTCAATGTAGATTATGTTTTTGGTTCTATCCTTGCTCTTTGTTCCTAACTACTGCTGAATATGCAATCAGACTGTTTATATTGACATGAAGGATTCTGCTTCAGTTATAATTTATTTTATCTATCCTACTTTTCTTTAGAATTTTGAAATTATTGCTCTTTAATCAGATGGAGATGTTCACAAATGTATTTAATCTTTTTGTATATTTGGAATTCAGTTACACAGAAGTTGATCCAGTGGTTATAGCTCAAGATGGTGTAGAGATGTTTAAAAAGGAAGGCTTTGAAATCATTATTGTTGACACAAGTGGTCGTCATAAACAGGAAGAATCACTCTTTGAGGAAATGTTACAAGTCTCCAATGCAATTGTAAGTCATAATTATCGTAATCATAATGCATAATGTTTAATGTAATGAAATTAATAAGATGTGGATGACTTTAAAGTTCGTAAAGTATCTAAGCTTTGGATGCAGTTTGCATATTTGTAATCATAGCCGTTTCAAATTTTCTCATCAACATAAAATTTGTCTTGTTTGGAAAATTTGTTTAGTGTGGAAATAATGAAACCCTCTAAGATTTCCTTTCTTGGTATCTTGAACTAATTTGAAATCTTTTGGTTAGGGTGGAGTAAAAATGTTGAAATTTCTGGTTAAACCTAAAAGAATTTTTACTTTATATTCACATCTTAAACAGTTTAAATGTATGTTATATATGACAGGTTAATGTGGAGGATAGTTCAATATATCACACCATATGTTCCTAAAGTCATCATCAAATTGTGTAAAGATACCTTTGAGATCATAATCTTCAATCTATGATTTTATACCTTCTACTTTGCAAAAGTGACCTTAAAGCTTATATGTTTTGTTAATTGCATGTAAAGACCTTTAGACATTAAAATGTTAGTTTTTGAATGATTTTGTATGAATGACTTATTTCAGAAACCTGACAATACGATTTTCGTAATGGATGCCACAATTGGTCAGGCTTGTGAAGCTCAGGCTCGTGCCTTTAAGGAGAAGGTGGACATTGGATCAGTTATAATTACAAAATTGGATGGTCATGCCAAAGGTGGAGGAGCACTTAGTGCGTAAGTATTCTGATTTTGACATTGATCTGAGTTGTGAAGGTACCACTCCCTGGATAACTCTCTCTAAAGGGCTTTAAATGAAGTTAGGAAATACAGATAGTCGTCAACTAAAAATGGTTTGGCTTTCAAGTGAGGATTATACAGCAGTGTGAATTGTGCTGTTGGATAATGCTAAGCTCTTGTAAATAAAGGTATCAGTATACGATACTATGCTGTTAATTGTTGCATAAGTGACCAGAAAATGGAAATGAAAAATGACTGGGTTGATTTGTGTTTATTGTGCTGATAAAACAGCAATTAAATTGTCATATCAATTACAGCAATATTAAAAAAATACCAAATCAATGAGTCACTCCAAGAACAAGATTTTAAAATTGTGTTTCTCAATTGATATAAAAATCACAGAATTTGAATAATTTTTTGTAATGTTAAAAAAGTAGTACCAAGCCATCTAACTTAATTTCCTTGTTAATCCTTAGATTAAATCAGTTAAACAGTTGACATGTTGTTTAGTTTAATTTATTTTAGTTTCTCATGCTTAATCTGCCAGCTAGTATCAGATAGCTTTAGGTAATACTGTATATGTCTGAAGTTTTCTGAAAAAAGTTTGGAAAATGATTCCATAACATTGACTTAAGTTGAGTAGAATGTTGCTTATTGTTATTTACAACCTTTGGAATTCTCGATTGTTTGGCAAAGGTTGACTCTATTTAATGATTCTGGAATAATGCTGATTTCCATCCTCTTATGTATTCCAGTGTAGCTGCCACACAGAGTCCTATCATTTTCATAGGTACAGGAGAGCATATAGATGACCTTGAACCATTTAAGACAAAACCATTTGTTTCCAAACTCCTTGGTATGGGCGACATTGAAGGTCTTATTGATAGGGTCTCAGAATTACGTCTAGATGAAAATGAAGAACTCATGGAAAAAATTCGCCATGGGCAGTTCACATTGCGTGACATGTATGAACAGTTCCAGAACATCATGAAAATGGGACCATTTTCACAGATAATGGTGAGTGATAAAAGATTTGGTTCTTTTCTGGTGTATGGTATGAATGAATTCCTCTGGCTTTCCACCAGGTGAAATAGAGTGATATATGGTGAGTGTTAATTTAGGAATGTATTGAAGCTTATTTGTGTGAGAGTGAGTATCTTTACTTATACACTTTCTTCAAGAAGAACTTCTAAATGCACAAATTAACATAACCATTTTTTTCAAACAGTTGTAACATTAATGAATATTCCATAATTTGCTGTATTGATTAGGATTGATTATCAATTGTTTGGAGGTATAAAAGGTGAAGAGCTCTATTTTGTTCTAGGGAATGATACCAGGATTCACCCAGGACTTCATGCCCAAAGGTAGTGAACAGGAGTCAATGGCACGTCTTAAAAAACTTATGACCATAATGGATAGTATGAATGATGGAGGTGAGTGCGTTTCCTAGTTTGTCATTAAAGCCCATTCAAAATATAATTATACAGTTCCACCTCAGAACTGTATAGTTCTCATGGTTTTGAGGAAACACATGAGTTTTGAAGAACTATCCCAAGCATGCATGAAATTTCAGCTACAAAGATATTGTAAATGGGTCTTATTATAAAAGAATCTGCTAAAGGAGTGTTATGCATTGAAAGAATAGGTACACAGGTGGCTATACATTTGACTGAATATACTCCGAAAGCCATATAAAATCAACAAAATGGTCACCTACCCTACTTGATACAATTAAAAGCCCTATGAAACTATTTATTTGAACTATTACTTTACTTTAAACTTTACATTACTAACCATTTAATACTATGGATTGAGTCGCCTTCCAAAATTAAACCAAGAAGGCTACCTGTGATGAATCATCTCTCAAGCTTAGAGTAAACACTCCTTAAGATGTGTTTCTCTACTACTACTTATGAAGCATACACAAGGGAACTGATTCAATTATTGCTACAAAGAACTATTGCACCCAGGTAGATATATCTGACCAACCACCAGCTTATTGAGAGTCACCATACATCCATTTCAGCCAAAGTAGCATGTTTGATCACAACTGTAAAAGTATTGATAACATTTATTCTCATTATTGATGTTGAATAAGTCGGAAATGGCTAAAATTTGTCACTGAAACTTTGTTTGGCATTTTTCATTTCAAATTCGGAGTATTATGAGGGATTTTTGGTTCATTTCTCATATTTAGAATTGCATGAATGTTTTTCATGGGAAAGCATATGTTATGGCCTCTCAATCTTTTTGGATTTCTTGCTAAACCTTGCAAGGTTTCTCTTACATTACTTTTTTGCATCAATGATTAATAAGCAGCTTAACTGTGTAGCCTTTCAGAGGCTTCCCTTCAAATTTTAGACCTCAGAAGTATCTTTTCTTACTCTTTCTTGAGATGGACTTATGCTTTAATGTTATTAAATGAATCTCCCCCTGCCCAGGTTTCTTCGTAATTACCATGATCTGCATTTTGATACAACCTTGTTATAAACAGTCACTAGAAACAATTCCATAATAAGACATTAAGTTTTTGATTTGCTTTTGCTTGATATTTTACTTCTATCAAAATACTTAGCAGGATAAATTTTGTATTATAGAAAAAATGAAACTATGAATAGTTCTTTTAGAGAAGTGCTATTCATGGTTTTGTTTCTGTGATGGATTTCCATTATACCTCTCTTGATTATGTGATATTTTATGGTATTTATTAAGAGTTTATCAATAACAAAAATAAGTAATATTTTCATCAACAAAAATTTATAAGTAAGAATTTAAGTCAAGGTCAAAAAGCCTTCTTTTCCATAGGGTTTTATTATGCATATACTTTATGCATACATACTGAGGTGAGTTATCACTCATGCTTATTGCTGTATGAAAAATAATGATTCATATAGATAGAGAACTTGATTATTATCCCTGTGCAGAAGAGGTGGTAAAATTCATTTTCAATATTTATTCACATAAATCCACCCAAAGAAATGTTTCAATTGAAATAATTTTTCAAATAAAAGAAATCTATTTTAATGGATGCATAACTCTTTGTTTCACCTGAGCTAAGGAACTGTCTGGTGGTTATTGAAAGAAGAATAAGATTGTGTTTTCAGTACATTTTAGATTGTAGCCTTATTATAAAGCTGCAAAACATCGTAACTCAATTTAGGTAATAAAACCAAATATATAGGTAGACACTCACTAAGTATTCGCAAACTGGTGATTAAGTCTCTTAGTCTCACTATTTATCTAAATTTAAAGTAAAACTAATATCGCTGTGATATGGGAATTGTTTTTAACGATAACTTTATTCTTTCCTAGTATCAATAACTACCCCTGTGTAGTCTTTTCTCTATTAATCACCAGTTGAGCATGTTCATTATGTAAAATATAATAGACTGTGCTCAAGGGAGGTGTATGAAATCATGACTCATTTTTCTTGCTGTTACAAAAAAGAAAATGTCAAAATAAATTAAGGCTATCCTTTGTTATTACTATTGTTGATTGACCTGGTAATTAAAAAAAATTAATTTGAGAATACAATGCTCTTATTTTTTAATTCCTGATTCTACTTATTGGTAAATGGCATCCCCCAACATATTCACTTAAATCGTTAGTCAAGGAATTGTTCTAGTGGTAGATATTTTAAATTAAGTGGTTGTCTAACCTCCTGGTTCATAAGTAGCGTTTACTCTGAGAAATAATATATTTTAAGTATGCCCATAGTGCCATGGTTTGAAATCTTTTCCTCTAAAATTTTTCTTTCAATTTATGGAAATTTGTAGGATCTTAATGCATTACAATTCAGGTTGTCATATTTCTCCTGGATTATGCAGATTTATTGCCCTGAGAAATAATCATTCATGCTTTATAATAATATTATGCTTTAAAATATAGGTTTCTTTAGAAGCATTAATTCATTTTTTACATTAATAAATCATCTATGCTGCCTCTGTTTAGTATAAAAGACTTGATTACTAATATTGAAAACATTTAATGAAGAAAGATGTGTTTATTGTTGTAATCATGTCACTTTTACTGTATTACAAAATATTTGTCTCATATATTGCAGAGTTGGACAGCCGGGATGGTGCAAAGCTTTTCAGCAAGCAGGGTGGTCGAGTGGTACGAGTAGCTCGGGGTGCTGGAGTCACTGAGAAGGAAGTAAAGGACTTGCTCTCTCAGTATACCAAGTTTGCAGCTGTTGTGAAGAAGATGGGTGGAATCAAGGGATTGTTTAAGGGTCAGTTTGCTCGAACTTTGTATATCATCTCTTTTTTTTTAATAATTCAAATGTCCCCACAAACATCCATTTACCAGACCATTACAGTGGTGGGCTTCAAACAATAACAAAGGACAAACACATAGGACCATTCCTTAACTGGAAAAATCTGACTAGGCAGGATTCGAACCTAGGGCCTTGGGGTTGGAGTGTTAGCGTGTGAGCACACTAACCACTCCACCACCGCGGCCAGTCTAAAATACACATTTTGGGGCTTTCCTTTTCATAGGACCTGTTTATCATCTGTTGCATTCATATTTTTGATTGAAATTTTTCTTAATTTGGACATGTATCACTTCTCTTCCACGTATGTATACTACTGTAGGTATTTTTTAGAAAATAAGTAGGTTAGGCGGTGAGTTTTTGGGAATGAAATATTCAGCTGAGTGAGTAGGAGTAACTGTGGATGAGCGTGATAAAAGATTAGTGAACTTTACCAATAAACTTATCTATAACTGTAAGAGAAAATAAAATGTCTGCAGTAGTCAATTGTAGGAGTGTTAACCTTTCGCCAGTAGTGCCTAAAATCATAACACGAACACTTGCTTGTAACACCGTTGTATTCCGTATAACAGGTCTTTTTTCGGCCAAATGTCTAAAATGAGTTGATCTAATTGTAATTTATGAAGACTAAACTTTAGCTTATGACATATGTGAAGAGTTATTGTTATAAATTTATCAACTTTCTCATCTAAAGATTTATAATATATTTTATGACATTTATATACA
>KZ308823.1:129287-140018 GCA_000376725.2 Ladona fulva
TGCTAATGTCATTTGCATCTATATGAACTTGTGACAATGCCTATACTTCTATATGTAGTCTTGGGTGAAATAAATTTTGAATTTGAATATCTGATTCTCATCACCACAGCAGTAGGACAAAGGACAAGCTGCGTCTAAACTCCATTGTCTTGGAAATAATATAATGAAAATTCCACAAGAGAAATGGGTATCACATTATGTGTTTGCATATATTTTATTAATTTCTGCAACCTTTCTCATAAAATCTGTATTTTGATCATTGGAATAATAAAATAATTTTATTATTAATATTGGAAGTCATTTCTCAACAATGGCAATACATTTTTTTCTGCACAAGCTTCCAAGTCAAATGGCACATTTGTCTTGTGAGCATATTTTAATTATAATAAGGATTTCTGCCAGTTCATGGATTAATCTCACTTTTTGCCAACTACTAAATATGCTTTGTTGCTTTTGAGTATTGGCACTTCTGTATTTCAGGATTAAATTCTCTTCTTTAGTTCAAGAGTTTCATCATTTCATGTACCGACTTGAATCGTGAACAAAAAATGTGTACGATGAACGTATTTTTCTATCTGCATTTTTCTGAAGGTGCTTACTGTCCTAAAACTTTCGCGCCAGCAAAAGACAGTTTACTCAACCACGTGGTTCTCTATTGCTCCGTCGGAGTGCGCTTAACGTCGTGTCCACTTGGGAGTCCGACTTGGGGGACTTGCATCAGCGAGTTCCGCAAGCAATAATTGGGAATTTTGAATAGGAATCTACATTACGCTACCTATTTTTGGAAAAGATTGTATTGGAGATCTAAGTATAAGTTGTATGTGAGAGGCATATTGAAACAAACATCTTTTAGCCTTTATTTATATCACGTTATTATGCTCATTGTAATAAACATTTTGGAGAAATTAATACATACACATATGGAAATACTTTGCATGTCACGACTTTAAAGAGCGTTGTTTTCACTATAGCGCAATTTTTAATTATGCAAGATTAATACAATTGAGTCTAATCAATATAAAGCAATGATACGGAAGAAAAATTATTCTACGCGTAATTTCCGTTTAAATTATTGATACAATCCATAACTAACCTTGATTACCTAACATTAAATGTGCTAATTCTACTCAAGAACATAGCAAAAAGGGGAGACAGGATCCCTTCGAACTTTTTTGTATCCCTCTTCTACTTCTCGGTGCACCTTAATTCAGTGCTTTTATGTCCTTTATCTTACATATTCATTTTCGGAGATTTTTAATTTCTCCTTTATGCTTTCATATAACATCCAAAATAGTGATATTTAAATTTACCAAAAGAAACTTCAAAGCAAAATATCGTGTTCACTAGATAATTGCTGCAACTACATAGTAAATGTATTTTTTATCCAAACGATGGCAACCCTAACAAAAAGAATTTCTTCAGAGGTCCCTAATTTCACGTTCTTTTGTTTTCTTTATTTGTATGTGTTATTCTGACGAGTGTGTCAGAATGTATTTTCGGAATTGAAGTTAATGTGTTAATAAATAAATCATCCTTNAGCCCAACTGACGGAGGGTTAAGAATACAGTATCTAACTTAGAGCATCACATTTGCTGCCACAACACTGATATTAACATAGGTAGAGGAAGCTAGTTAAACGAGGATATAAGCAACATTGAAATATTTCCTAAAGATTTTACAATTTACTGTTGAGATTGTAAAGTAAATATAGGAGATGGAGTTTTTTTGCAGTCAAATCTTCTCTCCAGAGTAAAGTACAGCAATATAGGAAATGTCTGATGTATGTACCATAACATCAATGTATGCATGTTTTGCCAAACATCAAATTCCCCTTGACAAGTTTTGCGAGATCTTGTATGAAGCAAATTTTTACACTAGTAAGAATAAACAAAGTATAACGATCATAGTGGGTGATTTTGATTTTCCGGATATAGACTGGGAAAATAATTGCATAAAGAAAAGGGTCCGGGACTCTGATTTGTGTGAAATGTTATTAATTATGCTTCAGAAAAATGCATTAACACAAACAGTAAAATCTCCATCGAAGGGAGGAAATATACTCGATCTCTTGCTAATTAATTTCCCTGAGAATATTATAAGCATTTCGAATGATAAGGGGCTTGGCGACCACAAAGGCTTATTCATAGACATCAATATAAAGTTAAACAAGTATAAAACACCAAATTGTTGAATTCATCCCTTTTCCAAAGTAAACTATGAGGGCTTTCTCAAAAAATTGATTACCCATTTTTACTCATTTAGGTTGTGCATATCCAAAATGTCCAGCTAAGAAACTTGGAAAATATTTCTTATATCTTATCCTTGGAGAGTATTTGTTGCATATTCATATGCATAATTACGTAGGCATTTATATGCCATCAAAATACTCCAAACATGATTGCGAACCTAGATGGTATGATAGCAAGATTAGAAAGAATCTTCTCAAACAAATAGCAACTGCACTGAAAAGTAAAGGCCTTAGCGGATAAAGATCAGTTTCATTAGAGTCCCAAGAAGCTACAGAAACTCAAGAAAGCAAAATCTGACACCAAGCATGCTATGCCCTCTGGAATTTTAAGGAAATATTTCTTGGGGAATGCTTAGAAGAGGACCATAAAACCATATGTCAGAGATGTACAGGGAAAGATACAAACTCATTAAGGGATAGCGATGTAAATATAACTTGCGATGCAAAGAGGAAAGCGAATATCCTAGATAACTTTTATTAAAGCATATTCACGTCTGATAGTTGCAGAGATACCCTTCCGGAGATTAATACGCTCTTATCAATGCCAAGTATATGCTTTACCGAAGATGGAAGATTTACTCGTTTCCTCAGTAGGAACCAACACAGATTTAGAAAGGCCTGATCATGTGAAACTCAACTAACTTTATTCATCTATGATATCTTAAAGTCTGCCGGGAATAAAAAGCAAGTGGATGCTATTTTCCTTCTTCCCGTTAAAGCCTTCAAGGAAGTCTTTAACGGGCTCCCTCACTGAAAATTAATTTACAAATTATAATTAGCAGGTACTAATAAGGATGTGATTGACTGGATGAAGGATTTCCTCTTTAAAAGAGAACAGAAAGTAATACTTGACAGCATTAATTGTATCGTTCAATTTTAAATTTTGCCCCAGAAAAGTGTGGGACATCTTATATTCAAAAGCATAAGAATAACATTTTTAAACATGTTAAGAGCAGTTATTTTTTACATATTATCTGGTATATAAAGCCTTTTAGTCCATATAGTTATCATATAATCTGCATGTTTTTTCTAGTTATGAGCTTTCACTTATACTTATTGCAGCATTTTAATAAAATTAAGACATTATGAGAGAAGTTTAAGACTAATTGATAAAGAATAGTTTTTCTTTGAAAAAAGTGTCATTGACCATTTTATGTCGTAAAATGGTCTTGGTCTTCAGAGAAGAATGAAGCTAGCACAGAAACTTCATGAAGATTCTACATAGAAGCAGATAGAAAGGGGTATTACAAAACTTCAATGTGATTCAAGTTACATTTATATAAGAGTATATCCGAGTTGAGTTATGTTACGTCAAATTGGAAATGCCATTAAAGCACTGGTATATTTCTATAATGTCATACTATAATTAATAAGAAAGAAGCTAAATCAGCTATCGTAAAAAAACTAGTAATTATAGCTTCACTTGCTGATGTTAGAAACCTACCTTCATGTTTTATTTTAATAAGGAGCAATCTTCCAATAGAGATGATAATCTCTCTTGGGATTGATGGCTTCAATGGTTAGTGGAATAGTGTTAAAATGTAACGCAACTTGATGGATGACTGAAGAAATAATGATCTATTGGTTAGATGAAAAATTAAATTGTTTTTTAAGTCATATTTTTACCACATTTTCTCTATCATGGATGCAATTCTTGTTGAGATGCAAAAGTGTACTAATATCCTTCAAATAAATATCACCTGTCTGACATGAAAAATAACATGAAGTTATTAAAAATTTTTGAATTAGGTATTGTAGGAAGGCACACCATGATAATTTCATACTGAATTTCAAAGCATTATTGTGCATAATCTAGATAGTTGTCTACCTGAAAATTTTTAATTAAATGTTTATTTGGCATTTTTTAATTTTATCATGTTGTTTTATAATTTCTTGAATTTTTGTAAAAATTGGTAAAGAAAGCATTTTTCTTGAAGGGCTGAGAATATTGGATCACATAGTTTAAAATTTATTCTTCCACGCTTTCTTTTTTTGCTTCAGATTATATGGATTTCTTTTTGTACTTTTAATTTTAAGTCTCTCAAATGTGTACAGTTATAAAATAATTACTCTTGTATCTACTATCCAGGTGGAGATATGGCCAAGAATGTGAACCAAGCTCAAATGGCAAAACTAAATCAGCAAATGGCAAAGATGATGGATCCTCGAGTTTTGAATCAAATGGGTGAGTATGAAGTAACTTCATACAAGGTATTCTTTAGCTTAAAATGGAAAAGGCTTCCAGTGCAAGGTAACTGCAGTTGATGAATACCCAGTTGGTTCATTCTATACATCACTGACAATGGAACTCTAATAAAAGTATCTTACAGATATAAGCTCATCCAAGAAGGAAAAATGTTGTTTTGTAAAATTACTTTAAAATTTAATGAACTCCTATGCAAGTTAAGACAACTGGGATAAAATGTTGTGCTAAACCCTTTGAATTTTGTGTTGTAGTGGTTTTCTGTTACATTTTTAATGAAAAAGGTTCTTCATTAGTTAACCTCTCAAACTCCTGACTAAAAGAGAGAGTTGAAAGGAACAAAGTAGCATGTTTTTAAGGGTTTAACTCAGATGTTGATGTAATTTACAGGAGGCATGACTGGTCTACAGAACATGATGAGGCAATTGCAGCAGGGTTCAGGAGGCGGTTTAAGCAATTTAATGGGTATGGGCAAATAATTAGGGGAATCCTGAAGAAGAGGAGTACATCATTCTCATAACTCATGAAAGTTTTATGTGACATTGGACGAAAGCCACTTAAAGATAAAATAAATGTGCCGAGTGCCCAAGTATGGTGCTTCCCTCATCCCTCGGATGTGCGGATCCAGAAGTTTTAGCAACTTCAGAATGTTTTGTTTCCTATCCTTTAGAAGGACTGGCACTGAGGGATGATGTAGTGTTTTTTTGATACTGTCAAGCATGAGTATTTTTTATCCTCGGATACGTTTGGGGTCTCCCAAAAAAATAAGGGAATCATCGTTAAAGTGTAAAAATTTTTCATTTTTCCTAATTGCTCTAAAGCAAAAATACATGAATACAATTGCTTGGTTTTTTTCTAACTCCATTCCATCAAATCTTGAGGAAAAATGTGTGCCTGAAAAAATTATTTCATTTGTTTTTATTGTTTGTTACAAAATGAGGTGGTTGGGAAGGCATATGTTCTCTGTTAAAAAGTGAGAAAAGCCAAGTGAGAATGAAGTTTGAATGTAAAAAGTCTGTAAATAAATATTCCTTTATAAGGGAAGTTGTTCATTTATTTCACAAATTACTCTATTTGCTTGTTTTTACATGTTTTCCTTTCAAACCAAATTTTGATTAATGTATCTAGAGTTGGGTCTTTCAATAAAGAGTTAATGATAAGTTATTTGAGGTGTGAGAAAACTTCTACAAAACCTCTTTCATAGGCTACTTATTATAGTTAAAATTTTTAAATAAAACAAAGGAGAATCAGTTGTATACATATCTACCATAATTTGCAAAAGGCATAGACTTGATAAAACACAAGTAATGCAAGATTTATGTATAAGTTTGGAGGTGGATCTGCAGATGATAAATATGTAATAATTCTAATATTATATGTAATTGATATCTTTTATCAAATATCAATTGGGATGTGAGCTCAAATATGCTCAAAAGCCATCACTAAACATTTTATACATTAACTATTGATAGTGCTTATAAAATATTGTAATGTCTGTAGATAACTAGTTAATGGTCTTTTCAATTCATAAAATAGTGAAGAATGAAAGCAAAAAACTTTCTTTTCTAAAGGTAAGTTGACAATCTGTTAATGTAAAGCAGTTTCGGATGCTTGAGTTTCTTTCACGTCCATCAGTTGAAAGGGATTTTAAAAGCCTTGGAAATTACAGATATTTAATTCTTTCCGTTTCAAACGGTGCTCCTGCAAAATCTGAATGTTGAAAACCTCTGACTATGGATTCTGTAGCATTCACCTGACCAGTTGATCCTAGTTTTGACCCATAATCTCATTGGAGTTTTCTATTTTGTGTTCAATTTAACTGATTCTCTTGCTTTTGAATGCAATTGATATATTACGAATTTCTCAAAAATATAGTGAAAGCATTTTCAAGACTAACTTAAGTGTTTGCAGGAAATTCTCTTGGGATATTAGCCAGGTGGTTTGATGGATCATTACCGATGTTTCAGCAGCACACTCCGCGGCCATCTTCAGGGTGTGAAATGATACAGAAATTTGACACCTTGAAGCTGGCTGGATGAAAGGTTGGTGATGATCCACCAAACCACCTGGCTAGTACCCAGAGAGAATTTCCTGCAATCCATACACCAGGAAAGGACCAGGTAATTCTAAACTTAAGTTTTTGATTGTCAATTGAAGTATTTGTTGAATATCAATCAATGCCTTGCTCTGGAAAATCCCAGGTCTACAAATTCATCTTTGGGAAAACCTAATCTAAATCTGTATTTTTTCATTTGCATTGTACTAATTCAATACCAATTCATTCTGATGAATTCAGTGAAATATGTAAAAATAATGGAATCCTGCTATAATCTATACAAAGGAGTTGTTAGAAAATGAGTCGTTGTTTTTAATTCCCTGTTCAACTACTGCCAGATTGAAATAGAATCTAGTGATTCTGTTATCACAGAGGAAGGTAAGAAAAAAAATGTCATGCTAGAAATGGAATGTGGGCCAATTTGGTTATACAAATAAGAAAATTCCCATAAAACTGGGCAACCCAGCATCTGCTCCTAGTTATTCTTCACCTGTAATTCTTCTAAGTTGCGTCAAGGATGGTGAGCTTGCTCCAAAATATAGTATTAGTTGGTGATATATCTTTAGAACTTGGTATATTTTCTTTTCCCTGAACGCAATTGGTTGGATATTTTTCTGTTGAGAATGGAAATGATAATTTATGTTCTCTTAATTTGAGGGGTTCTGCAGAGAAATTTTAATTTCTAAACATTGGAGTTTTTCATCAACATTTTAAATACTTTATCATTTAGTCGATATAATTAACTCATTTTTTATGGTAAAAGCTAAAATTTAGCATACCAGTGATAGTGTCAAATCCTAGTTACAACCCAAATTTCTGTATCTCTGTACAAAGAGCAATAATTGTAAAATATACAGCAATCTATATCATATCTTTCCTGATGGTTTGTTAGATTGGAAAATGAAAAAAGAAAAGTTCTGTTAAGTTTTATTACTTATATTATTACCCCTATTGTATAAGTAAGAATTATTGCAAATCTATCATCCAACTCTGAAAGACCCTTGTTCTTCTTGAATAATTATTACTGTTTATTTTTCCAATTATTTACTTTTAATATATTTTAATAATCTGATTATTTTGAAGTTTCTGATGACAAGATATCGTTTCCTAGTTTTGTAGCCAAAAGTTTATTTTCCTCTTTGTAATGGAATTATGAAATTTTTTGACAATCAACTATCACACATGTGTTATATCATCTCCTCCCTTCCAGATTTGATTAATTCTGAGAGAATTTTATTTCTTTCTGCATTTCCTATTTTTACCAGTGTTATAGATTCTCTGAATACTAATTTCCCCTATTTACTCTTCACGTTTCCCTCAATTTCCTCTTCTTCTTGATACTTTGGAAACTTTTCTGTTTTTGGCACATACTGTGCTTTGTTTCTTACTTATTCCTTTCAATTTTATTTTTTTGTGTCAAATATCTTATCAGAATACACATGAGATGTAGATATTTCTTCAGACAATTTACTTTTGCCAACTAGAATCCATAGAAAAAGGACTATTTTCATAAGTGGCTTTGAAGATTTTTTGATGTCTTCTAGGATAATAGTCACCAGAAGCAAAAAAGGCATATTCCCCCCTTTAAAAATATTCAAAAGACAGCCTTCTTCTATCTACTTTATTTCTAATAAACACTGTAATTTTTCATCAGACAATTTCTCCTTTCCTATGCAGAAAACTTAATCATACATTCCATTATATGTCTGCGTTCCTCAGTTTATATACAGGATATGCAGCCTCTAAAATGAAGTCTTCATGTCAATCTCAAGATTAACAAGATGGTCTCTGGATACTCATTGTCCATCTTCTACAAATATCTTTCTTTTCCTTCATAGCTTTTTAAGGCCAATTCTGCTATGCTTTACAATTGCTTGATCTTTTCATTCTATCTTGTTTAATTTTAAAGTTAACTTTTCCATTCACTCTTCTACATTCCTGCAACCTTTATTAATTATCTTCAATTTTTCATCTTATTAAGAATTAATATTTAGCAATTATTTTCAATCTTATTCATTAATGAATGGAAATCTGATTTGCCATTAAATTTCCTTGTTTCATGCTCCTCATCTATGAACATCTTTATTGAGTTTAATCGTGCCTCCTTTCTAATTTTCAGTCTTCTATGCAATAACTAGCTTATATAAATCCATTAAATTACCATGTAAGTGAAATATTTATCTTCTTCCATATCAAAAGAATTACAACACAATATCAGCGGAGACACTTTAATCATACACTATGGTTCATTCAGCACACATTTGTTCTTTGGTATTAAATTTTGAAAGTCCTCAACACATGCATGTTGAATATCCAAGATGTAGAACAGAGCTGTAAGAATAATCTAATAGAAGACATGATTTTCCTCAAAGCCTATTTTAAATTATTTCAGAATACTTCCTTTTCCATGTACATATACACATCCATCTATATGTTTATTGCATCCCATCTGGTTCAAATGAAATGATGTTCAAGATATTTAAACCACATAGGTATATTGGCCTATGGAATCATATTCTGGGGTAACTCATCAGCAGCTAATAAAGCCTTCTCAGCTCAGAAGATGGCCATTAAAGCACTCCTCAATGTTTTCGAGCAGAACACCTGGGTGCCTACTTTTTCAGTTTTTAACTCTTCCCTGTCTTTACATCCTATCTTGTCTCATGTTTGCAAAGAATAATCTCCATCTTTTCCCTTTCAACTCCAGCATACACGGTCACTATACACGTCAAAATAGCAATATCCATTTATATGACCACTCATTCACCCTTTCCCTTAAAGCCCCACAACACTCCATTTCCCAAATCTACAATAAACTTCTAGAGAATATCAAAGGCTGCCTTTCCAATAAGTCCTTCAAATTGCATGCTATAAAGCTGTTAACACAAAAGGCCTATTAGTGTCCACGAATATCTCAATGATAATTTGTAAACTCTTTTTTGAATTTTATTTTATTGTAAAAATCTAGATGTTTTTGAACTGTTTATGATTTACTTTGTTTTATGTGATAATATATGAACATGAATTTATGATATGAACTTGTGACAATGCCTATACTTCTATATGTAGTCTTGGGTGAAATAAATTTTGAATTTGAATATCTGATTCTCATCACCACAGCAGTAGGACAAAGGACAAGCTGCGTCTAAACTCCATTGTCTTGGAAATAATATAATGAAAATTCCACAAGAGAAATGGGTATCACATTATGTGTTTGCATATATTTTATTAATTTCTGCAACCTTTCTCATAAAATCTGTATTTTGATCATTGGAATAATAAAATAATTTTATTATTAATATTGGAAGTCATTTCTCAACAATGGCAATACATTTTTTTCTGCACAAGCTTCCAAGTCAAATGGCACATTTGTCTTGTGAGCATATTTTAATTATAATAAGGATTTCTGCCAGTTCATGGATTAATCTCACTTTTTGCCAACTACCAAATATGCTTTGTTGCTTTTGAGTATTGGCACTTCTGTATTTCAGGATTAAATTCTCTTCTTTAGTTCAAGAGTTTCATCATTTCATGCACCGACTTGAATCGTGAACAAAAAATGTGTACGATGAACGTATTTTTCTATCTGCATTTTTCTGAAGGTGCTTACTGTCCTAAAACTTTCGCGCCAGCAAAAGACAGTTTACTCAACCACGTGGTTCTCTATTGCTCCGTCGGAGTGCGCTTAACGTCGTGTCCACTTGGGAGTCCGACTTGGGGGACTTGCATCAGCGAGTTCCGCAAGCAATAATTGGGAATTTTGAATAGGAATCTACATTACGCTACCTATTTTTGGAAAAGATTGTATTGGAGATCTAAGTATAAGTTGTATGTGAGAGGCATATTGAAACAAACATCTTTTAGCCTTTATTTATATCACGTTATTATGCTCATTGTAATAAACATTTTGGAGAATTTAATACATACACATATGGAAATACTTTGCATGTCACGACTTTAAAGAGCGTTGTTTTCACTATAGCGCAATTTTTAATTATGCAAGATTAATACAATTGAGTCTAATCAATATAAAGCAATGATACGGAAGAAAAATTATTCTACGCGTAATTTCCGTTTAAATTATTGATAAAATCCATAACTAACCTTGATTACCTAACATTAAATGTACAAATTCTACTCAAGAACATAGCAAAAAGGGGAGACAGGATCCCTTCGAACTTTTTTGTATCCCTCTTCTACTTCTCGGTGCACCTTAATTCAGTG